>ONZH01021037.1:0-47444 GCA_900303285.1 Rhinella marina
ACCCAGTAGTCCACAGCGTACACAAAGTTCTCCCAGCACAGTGCCCAGCTCTCCCCATCCCAGACGGGCAAACACGCACATTGAGATTGCAGTTTACAGCATGGGGGTGATCCCCAGGATGACTTGTTAAGACTGAGATTGCAGTTTACAGCTTGGCGGTGAACCCCAGAGTGGCTTGGTTAGACTAACATAGCAGCTGAACCACCCAAAAATTTAGCCTGACACAGCATGGCGGTGACTACAGTTCAGTGAACAATTCTGTGGTGTGCTGCACACTAGCCGGAGTGTAGAAAATATACGTTTTTTCTCTCAGTTATATATCATAGATTGCAGTGAAAAATTGAGTGGTTTGCGGTACAATAGCCGCCGTCTAAAGACTACGTTTTTTCTCTCAGTCATATATTATACAGTGCAGTGCAAAATTCGGCCGTGTGCTGCACACTAGCCGGAGTCTACAAAATATACATTTTTTCTCTCATTCATATATCCTACAGTGCAGTGAAAAATTGTGTGGTGTGCGGTACACTAGCGGCAGTCTAGAGAATACGTTTTTGGCCTCAGATATTAATTCTACAGTTTAGTGATTACACAAAATGTTGAACCCAAGGGCTAAGGGTCGAGGACGTGGGCGTCCAAGTGATGTAGGGGGGCAGAGGCCGTGGTCTTGGGCAGGGTGACACAGTACCTACTGATCAGGGAGCAGTGGAACGCCGCAGAGTTTCGCTCCGTAGCTTCATCTTGCAGCTTACAGGGTCACGTGGTACACCACTATTGAAACCACAACAGTGCGAACAGGTGATGACGTGGATAGCGGATAATGCTTCCAGTAATTTATCCACCACCCAGTCTTCCACGCAGTCCACCCACGCTAGCCAAGGGAGTAGACCTCTGGCTCTTCCAGCTCAACCTCCTTCGCCCCAGCCTGCCCCTCCCATGGAAAATATGGATTCATATCCAGCATACTCACAGGAACTCTTTTCAGGACCCTACCCAGAGACACAAACCACTGCTCAACAGCAACCTGAGCAGTTGCTCTGTCCTGATGCCCAAAATTTAGAACTTTTGCAGTCTGTGGGTGATGAGAGTGTGGACTTAGTGCAAGTAGTGCATCAAGAGGTGTCGGATGATGATGAGACACGGTTGTCAGACATTGATGTTGTTGTCAGGGCAGTAAGTCCCAGGGGGGAGAAGAGTGAGGAATCGGAGGAAGAGCAGGTGGATGATGAGGTGACTGACCCGAGCTGGGTTGGTAAGCCTAGTCAAGACAGTGCTTCTGAGGGGGAGGCAAGTGCAGCACCAGAACAGGTTGGAAGAGGCAGTGGGGTGGCCAGAGGGAGAAGCAGGGCCAGAGCAGGTAGATCAGCAACTGTTTCACAGGAGTGAAGCTCCCATGCCGAGGCCTAGATGTTCGCAAGTCTGGAGGTTCTTTAAAGAAAGTGAGGATGACCGACGGACTGTGGTGTGCAACTTGTGCCACACCAGGATCAGCCACCACTACCAGCCTAACCACTACCAGCATGCGCAGGCATGCTAAACACACGACTCAATGGAACCAAGGCCGTTCACCTCCTGCGGATCACACCACTGCTCCTTCCCCTGTGTCACATGCTGGCTCAGCGATTCAAACCCCTGCCTAGGACCCCGGCACGAGCACCTCCCGCCCTACAACCACCCCTTGACCTCCACGATCCTCCACACCCTACACCAATGTGTCCCAGCGCAGCGTTTAACTGTCTTTGCATCAGACATTGGAGCGCAAGCGCAAATGCAAATACAATTCCACCCACATGCAAAAGCCCTAAACGTCCACATTTTCAAGCATCTGAGCCTGGAGATGCTGCGCTATAGACTGGTAGAGACTGAGGCTTTCCGCAACCTGATGGCGGTGGCTGTCCCTTGGTACTTGGTCCCCAGCCGCCACTATTTTTCCCGATGTGCCGTCCCAGCCCTACACCAGCACGTGTCAGAGAACATCATCCGTGCCCTGACCAGCGCGGTTACTGAGAAGGTCCATCTAACCACGGACACGTGGACAAGTGCTGGCGGGCAGGGACGCTATATCTCCCTGACGGCACATTGGGTTAACTTGGTGGAGGCTGGGACCGAGTCTGACCCTGGGGCCGCTCATGTGCTGCCCACACCGAGGATTGCGAGGCCTGCCTCGGTCATGGTTTCTCAGACTTATTATGCCTCTTCCTCCAACACCTCCTCCTCCTCCTACTCTCAAATACAATCTGTGAGCACGGTGCCTTCAGTTGGTAGCTCTAGGCGCAGCAGCACTGCCGTGGGTAAGCGCCAACAGGCGGTGCTGAAACTGCTGAGTTTAGGTGACAAGAGGCACACCGCCCAAGAGCTGTTACAGGGCATCACAGCGTAGACCGATCTTTGGCTGGTGCCGCTGAAATTAAACCAGGCATGGTTGTGTGTGACAACGGGCGAAACTTGGTGGCGGCTCAGCAACTCGGCAGGCTCACACATGTGCCATTATACACCAATACTATTTCCCAAAGTAACAACAACCCATATAAACACTGCATATAAAACCTGCCTGGCCCACGTGTTCAATCTTGTGGTTCAGCGGTTCCTCAAGACCTACCCCAATTTGTCTGATTTGCTCACCAAGGTGCTACGCATCTGGGAGCATTTCCGCAAGTCAATCACAGATGCTGCCACTATCAGGGCAGTGCAACGGCGCTTACAACTGACTGCTCACCTACTGTTGTGCGACGTGCCCACACAATGGAATGCCACATTACACATGTTAGCCTGGGTTTACCAGCAGCGCAGAGCGATTGTAGACTGCCAGATGACAACTTCCACAAGAACTGGTAGTCAGGTTAGTCAGCTTCTTCAAGTGTACAATGAGGAGTGGACGTGGATGTCTGATATCTGTCAGGTGTTAAGCAACTTAGAGGAGTCAACACAGATGGTCAGCGGCGATGCCGCCATTATCAGCGTCACCATCCCGCTGCTTTGTCTGCTGAAAAAGTCACTGCTCAGCATGAAGTCAGAGGCTTGATATGTTGCTTGATAGCCAGAGCACCCTCAGGTCTGTTTCTCAGTGCGTATTGGAGGAGGAGGAGGAGGATGAGGAGGAAGAGGAGGAAGAGGAGGAAGAGGAGGAAGAGAAGGAGACTGTTGGCGAGACTGAAGAGGGTACCTATGCTCATTCCTTCTTATCTGTTGAGCGTGTATGGGCTGAAGAGGAGGAGTTGGAGGAGGAGGAGGAAATGGAGAGTCAGCCTATTGAGGAAAGGGAATTCTTGCGTGTTGGGACTCTTGCGCACATGGCTGACTTCATGTTAGGCTGCCTTTCCCGTGACCTTCGTGTTAGAAGCATTTTTGATAACACCGATTACTGGGTGTTCACCCTACTGGACCCCAGGTACAAGCAGAACTTTTCCACTCTCATTCCTGTAGAGGAAAGGAGTATGAGAGTGAATCAATATCAACAGTCCCTGGTGCACAAGCTGAAACTATCCTTCCCATCTGACACCGCTAGCGCAAGCACTGGCAGTGGAACACTCACTGGCCTTTGCCAGTTTTATGTCACCCCAGCAAGACTATGTCACCAGTCCCCAAGTAGGGGGGAGCTGTTCAGAAAGATGATACCAACGTCCTGCGTGATCACTCTGCTCCATACAACTACTGGGTTGCAAAGCTGGACATGTGGCCCGAACTGGCGTTGTACGCCTTGGAGGTGCTGGCCTGCCCTGCTGCTAGCGTGTTGTCAGAGCGGGTCTTCAGTGCAGCTGGTGGCATCATCACTGATAAGCGTACACGCCTGTCAACTGACAGCGTTGACAGGCTGACGATTATTGAAATGAATAAAGCCTGGATTTCACCGGAATGCAAATCTCCACCGGGGGAAAGCAGCTCAACATGAAGATTCTTTATGTATCCTCTCCTCCTCCTCTTCGCACACAAACGCTGAGCCAACAGGCAATGTTTCTGAGGGCCAACTGGCGCTCTTTACAAACAATGTTTACGGAGGGCCACCTACAGGCCCTCTCTCCAATAAATTTTTTAGGAGCGTCAACTACAGACACTCAAAAACAATTTTACAGGAGGGTCAACTACAGACACTCCAAAACAATTTTACAGGAGGGTCAACTACAGACACTCCAAAACAATTTTTTAGGAGGGTCAACTTCAGACACTCCAAAAAATATTTTGGGAGGCTCACCTACAGCCATTTGACTGCAATCTCAGTCTGACCAAAGCATTGGTGGTGTCACCGCCATGCTGTGTCAGTGTAAAATTTTATGTGCTTCACGTGCTACCTGAGTGTAACTTGGTCACTCTGGGTTCACCGCCATGCTGTGTCAGTGTAAAATTTTATGTGCTTCACGTGCTACCTGAGTGTAACTTGGTCACTCTGGGTTCACCGCCATGCTGTGTCAGTGTAAAATTTAATGTGCTTCACCTGCTACCTCAACTAACTTGGTCACTTGTTGGTGTCAACACTAGAGTGCGGCTACTATACTGCACAGGACAGAATTGTTCACTGCACTGTAGTATATATAACTGAGAGAAAAATGGAATTTTTAGACTGCGGCTAATTTAATGCAACTCACTCCATTTTTCACTGGACTGTAGTATATATAACTGAGAAAATACGTATTTTATAGACTGATGCTGCTGTACAGCACACTACAGAATTGTTCACTGGCTTGTAGTATATATAAATGAGAAAAAAACATAGTCTTTAAATGGCGGCTATGTTACCGCAAACCACTCCATTTTTCACTGGACTGTAGTACATATAACTGAGAAAATACGTATTTTATAGACTGACGCTGCTGTACAGCACATTCCAGAATTGTTCACTGGACTGTAGTATATATAAATGAGAAAAAACTGTAGTCTTTAAATGGTGGTTATGTTACCGCAAACCACTACATTTTTCACTGGACTGTAGTACATATAACTGAGAAAAAACGTAGTCTTTAAATGGCGGCTATGTTACCACAAACCACTCCATTTTTCACTGGACTGTAGTACATATAACTGAGAAAAAACGTAGTCTTTAAATGGCGGCTATGTTACCACAAACCACTCCATTTTTCACTGGACTGTAGTACATATAACTGAGAAAAAACGTAGTCTTTAAATGGCGGCTATGTTACCGCAAACCACTCCATTTTTCACTGGACTGTAGTACATATAACTGAGAAAATACATATTTTATAGACTGACGCTGCTGTACAGCACACTACAGAATTGTTCACTAGACTGTAGTATATATAAATGAGAAAAAAACGTAGTCTTTAAATGGCAGCTATGTTACCGCAAACCACTACATTTTTCACTG
This sequence comes from Rhinella marina, assembly GCA_900303285.1. Classification (NCBI taxonomy): domain Eukaryota; kingdom Metazoa; phylum Chordata; class Amphibia; order Anura; family Bufonidae; genus Rhinella; species Rhinella marina. Next base: position 5,315 of record ONZH01021037.1, read on the forward strand.
GACTGTAGTACATATAACTGAGAAAATACGTATTTTATAGACTGACGCTGCTGTACAGCACACTACAGAATTGTTCACTGGACTATAGTATATATGAATGAGAAAAAAAGTAGTCTTTAAATGGCGGCTATGTACCGCAAACCACTCCATTTTTCACTGGACTGTAGTACATATAACTGAGAAAAAACGTAGTCTTTAAATGGCGGCTATGTTACCGCAAACCACTCCATTTTTCACTGGACTGTAGTACATATAACTGAGAAAATACGTATTTTATAGACTGACGCTGCTATACAGCACACTACAGAATTGTTCACTGGACTGTAGTATATATAAATGAGAAAAAAACGTAGTCTTTAAATGGCAGCTATGTTACCGCAAACCACTACATTTTTTACTGGACTGTAGTACATATAACTGAGAAAAAACATATTCTTTAAATGGCGGCTATGTTACCACAAACCATTACATTTTTCACTGGACTGTAGTACATATAACTGAGAAAATACGTATTTTATAGACTGACACTGCTGTACAGCACACTACAGAATTGTTCACTGGACTGTAGTATATATAACTGAGAGAAATAACGTATTCCTTAGACTGACGCTACTGTACAGTACACTACATAATTGTTCACTGGACTGTAGTGTATAGAAATTATAGAAAAAACGTATTCCCTAGACTGACGCTACTGTACAGTACACTACATAATTGTTCACTGGACTGTAGTGTATAGAAATGATAGAAAAAACGTATTCCTTAGACTGACGCTACTGTACAGTACACTACATAATTGTTCACTGGACTGTAGTGTGTAGAAATGATAGAAAAAACGTATTCCCTAGACTGCACTACAGATCCCAGCAAGCCAAGGTACAGCAGCAGCAGCAGCAGCAAAAATGAGTACTGAGAGGACTTTGGGCAATTTCTTTTGGGTCTGTCTGGACCACGTGCTCTCCCTTCTGCCACCAAATAACTACATGAACAGACAGACCATATAAGACCGCACATCTAAAAGAATATATATCTTTATTAGAAAACTTTACTTACACATGATAAAAATTGTATACAAAGTTAAAAAGAGACACTAAAGGGCCGAGCTAAAATAAGCTCTCCCTAACCTCAGATAGCACAAATAAATATGTCAAGCCGCACTAACAATAGTATGCCAAGGTTCAATAAATAAATAAAACCCTGTAACATGATCGTCAAAATGTGACATCAGAAAAAGGCAAAGAAAAAATACATCAGCAAATATATACTCATCTTGGCAAGTGTGCGACCGGCTATCATAAGGACATAGTTCCCACGCGTATCGCTGATCTAGTCAGCTTCCTCAGGGATAAGAATGAACACTGTGCAAGTATCAGTATATATAAGTGTTCAGATTATCTAAATCATCTAATTATCTAAATCATCTGTACCTGTGGAGATAACAAAACCCAGTGTGAAAACATCCCAAGCATGTAGCATTCGTCCATGGCCAGTGCGCATGTCCCTACCACGTCATGACCCAAAGGGTCACCTCGGGTCATCTGAAATACGATATGCATAGGGAAATGCGCCAATAAGAGTTAAACAACATAATGGCGGAGGACATTGATCGACAGAGGTCCCCATAAATGTTGGCAGATAAAAATAATGAAAAAATAATAAATAAACTATAATGTGTGCCTAAATCTCCCGTGTGTGGCGTAGTTACGTCACCAAGTCACACATATTGTACAGTGAACTTGCACAATCAAGCCAGGGACTACATGTGCGCTACAAATAACATATACTGTGTACGCCAAAATCAAAAACATAACCAGCAAATCAGACATACCAAACTCATATAAAGACAAGTGTGCACAGCACCACATAAAGGAAAAAAAGAAAAAAAAAAGGAAAAAACCTCCCAACCCCAATGCATCACAGTGACGCAATATTATACATATCAAAACAGTGAGAAAAGTGCCATATAGTCAAATACTATCCTGTGTAACAATAAATAGTACATTTTTTATTATTCATTTTTTATTTTTTATTATCTATTAGAATTTATTATTTATTATATATTGTTTATACTATTATTTTTATTTTTATAATTATTATTATTTGTATTTATTTTTTACTTTTTATTATTAATTTTATTTTTATTTTTATTGTTATTTTATTATTATTTTTATTTTAATTCACCATTTTATTTTAATGTTAATTAACCTATTATACATCCCAGTGAAAAAAAAAAAAAAAAAAAAAAAAAAAAAAAACAACAAATAACAATAATGTAACTGCTACATGAATTCGTAGTAACACTGTGAGGCATTGGGGGAGGTGGCGGTGTGCACACCATACATCAGATATAATCCTAAAACAATAAAAACAAACAGGAAATTAAATACAGGCCTACAGTTAGTAAACAAGCGCAAGAAAAATAGTTCCAAGGCCACCAGATCTTGTTGGTGCAATATGATTAGGCACATCACGTTACACAGCTTCATTCTTCTTTATATTCTCTATCCATCCCCTTCTTTAACACGCTCCGTCAAAATTTTTTATCTCTATTCCTTTCTGGTCCCTTAGGTATAAAATACACAATAAGACCTGTAGAAAAGTGCTAATAATCAATCCATACTTCTGAAAGGGGCAAACGAAAGAGGAATCCAAGTGATATCCCAGAAACACCTGAAAAACTAAGCAAAAAAGTGAGTCAAAACAAGAAAAGGAAAAAAAAAAAAAAATTAAAAAAAAAAAAAAAAAATTTTTTTTTTCTTTTTTGTTTCCTTTAACCTTCCTTTCTCTTCCTCCCTCCCTCTCCCTATCTCCCTTCCCTTTTATAAGTGAAAAATTTTTTTTTTTTTTTTTTTTTTTTATTTGGTGGTGCAAACAACAAAACAGTGAAAGCATGTTCAACTATAAAACCCAGTAAAAGTTAATTCTTCATTTAATCCCCTAGGCGTGAGTGAGTCCAGAGAATATATCCATCTGGACTCAGATTTTAACAATCGTGAAGTGACCTGTGCTCCCCTAATATTCGTGTAAACCTTTTCAAGCCCTATTATTTTGATTCCTCTACAATTACCTCCATGATGGTCAAGAAAATGGCTGGCCACTGAAGTTAATGGTTTTTCTTTTTTCATTCTATCTCTCCGTGCAAGTCCAATATTTGAGAGATGTTGTTGCACCCTTCTCCGTAGTTCCTGTGAGGTCTGCCCCACGTAAATTTTGTTACATGGACAAAATAAAGCATAGACTACATTTTGAGTCCGGCAATTGACGTAATCTCGTAGGCGAATGATCGCTCCATCAGCCGGATTCGTGAAAATTCTAGAGCCCAACATATATTGACAAATATTGCAGTTGCCACAAGCAAATGATCCTTTTAATTTGACCCCAGTACCAACATTTTTGGAGGGACGTTGAAAATGACTCCTGACCAGTTTGTCCCTCAAATTAGGGGCCCGCCGTGCCACAATACGCGGTCTCTCATCCACATACTGTGTTAGTCTTTTATCCGTTGCCGCTCCCTTCTGCCACCAGTCGCTGTGCACAGTGTGCAGCCAAGATGGCGGTAGCTGCACTACAAGTCCCAGCCAGCAGCCAGGAGGAGACAAAAAAAAAAGGTGCTTGTAGCCCTTTGAAGCGCTGTTGGGTTCTTTGAGCATGGTTCCTGCCTAACCAACATCTAAATTCAGGCCCTAACACTCTCCCTGACAGACAGTAGCTCTATCCCTAATCTCATGCAGGCGGCATCTGACGCGAGCAGCGCGGGACCAGATTTTTATATTCCCAGGTCATCTGATCTGGCCAGCCAATCCCTGCTATAGACTTGTAGGGGCCCCACGTGATGCTAGGAGGTACCAAAGACTCTCCTGCATGTTGATTGGCTGAGAAAAGGCGCCTAACATGCAGGAAGAGGAAGATGTCATTTCCTCAAGGATCGCGATATGCTCCGAGTAGCGAGCATATGCGAATACCCTAATGCTCGAACGAGCACCAAGCTCGGAAGAGCATGTTCGCTCATCTCTTCTATTAAAGTGTTGCCAATTAATTGCAAAAAAACCTTTGATATTATATCCACAAATGGTGGTCAGTCCTAATATTTACCTGTTTTTTTTACCCTCTTCTTTCACCCCTAAAATCTGAAGTTTGGTGCACACTAAAGATAAACAAATTGATTCAAAACTAAGTGGATTTGTTGAAAATGTCATAAAAATTCTGCTGCCAAACAAATCCGAAATTTTAGCAATGGCGAAAAATGACGCCAGCCTTTTACTGTGAAAATTGGAAAGAAACTGGGCAGGTAGGATGAAAATGTAAGTCACATATCCCTGAGAGGGGGTTTGCCTGCAGCCAGTCTGATTGGCTGACAGTCTGCGAGCAAATTAGGGGCAGGTTATTGGCAGGTCCTTCAGCTCTGTACTATGCGTAAAGCATATACAATGTTCTGAGCTCAGCTTGCCATGTGAGAGGACAAGTGTGCTATGTGTCCTGGCAGACACCAATTGCAAACACAAGCAAGCTATATTATGGCAGGGACAGTTTAGGGATATATTTAGTTAACTAGATTGAATTACTAGGTATAAAAGTCAAGGTTTTATCAGACAGGGGAAGCATTGGATTATGTGTGTGGCTTACAATGAGGGGAGTGCAGCTCGTAAGTGGAAAGCTTCTTGTAAAGCACTGCAATTACCAAAATACTGCAGAGCATGCAGAAACATCATTTTTTCAGTGTATCAGCAGCCAGCCCTTAAAAAAAATTGTTTGTGCTTTATAGACAAATTACCAATCAATTCCAGCACCTCTAGCAGCATACATTTAGCTTTGAGCCTTTGAGTCTTTTCTTTTTTGTATCTCCCATATGGAAGTTCTTCTCCACAAGGCCAGCAAAGAAAACCACTGCCATTTGTAAGATCTGCGGGATGAAAATAAGCTATGGGTATTCAAACAGAGGTACCATGAGATGACATGAGATGGCAACACCATATCCAGTGGGAAAATAGAACTGGTCAGTAGTGTTGAGCAAATCAAAGTATCTGAAGTGGACTTCGATCCAAATTTCAGGAAAAATTTGATTTGCTGTGAAGCTGAATTTTCACTGAAATGGAGGTAAAAAAAAAAATCATACCCACCTCATCCATTTGAGCGCAAAGAGGCTGCTGCAGGCATCTTGCTTGAAGATCCTGCGTGTAATCTTGTGTGCGGTGACGTATGACGTCACCACGTTGGACTGCGTGGTGGCGTCATCACGCACCGCATGAGATTTACAGCAGGATCTTCAATCAAGATGATCGTAATAAGGTATTATTATATTTTAACCGATAAACCCCTGAAAGCTCTAATTTTTTTTTATCTCAGATGCCGCTGTCAGTGATGAAAGCGGCATCTAAGGGGTCTAATGATGGGGGGGGGGGGCGCGTCATTGCGGCTGCTACTTACAAAGAAATGTGCTTCGTGGCTAGCTTTGAGTGCAAATCTATACTCCTTTTCCCTGTCTTCTTTGTGACATTCAGGCAACATCCCCAAACACTACAGTGCCCTTATGATCATCATCAGCTGTTTCATCTCCTACTCGACTCCTCCTCCCTCCATCACATCCATAATAGAATGTGTTGCCATGATAAAACTACAGATTATGTGGATATAACTAGCAATGGTGTCTTCACAAGCAAAATTGTCCTGTGCAAGTGTCAAAAGCATTATTTTTATGAAAATAAATCAGGACTACATGAATCAGTGAGGATTTTCAGACATCTCCGCCTGAGATTAAATCTGTCAATGCTGACAGTGGCTTTTTATCACCGGCCCAATAATAAAACTGCAGTTGTGTGCCTGTTCATTGCGTTCCATACTGTACTGCAGCCGCTACTCCTTCTACTGCCACTTCTACTACCCCTAAATGGTTCCACATCTGCCTTGTCTGCGAGGGTCCATAATGAACTGTTGCTCCCAAAAAGGGGATCAGAACAAGCCACTGCTTTTTATACTACTACAGTGTATATGAGTATCAGCAGGCATAACGATGTGGACCAACTTCTTTGCAGTTTACCTGAGCACTCATTACATCAAGCCTGTCCTACAGCTTCATTGTATTCGGTGAAGTTCTGTACATGAACATTTTAATAGTTTTTTAGAAGTTTAGTTTAGTCAGTATTCATTTAAGCTATGACTAATGCAGATTGGGACTGACAGTGGCCTTGTCACTTTTGAAATTGCATATGTCCCAGCAAATGGTACCTTCCATGCCCAAATTGCTGGGACTAGTGACTTCACTTTACATCTGCAGGTACATTACTTATGAGAAATGTTCAGCTACAAGTAGTATCGCTGTCAAAAGCTGAAATCAGTCCATGTCTTAAAGGGAACCTGTCATCTCCGAAACACCCCCTGAACTAGAGTAAGCGGTGTATAGTGTAAGTGATGTCGAGTCTGGTTATGTAATTTTTATCTTCATACTCACTTCCATTCCGATGCTGTGCTCCCACAAACCTGCAGTAAAATGCACTCAGTGGACTCCAGTGCTTACTCACATAATGGAGAAGACTCAAAGAAGAGTCCTCTCAATGTATTTTACTGCTGGTTTGTGGGAGCACAGCGTCGGAATGGAAGGGAGTATGAAGATAAAACATACATATTCGGATTCAGCATTACGTACACTATACAACACTTACTCTAGTTCAGGGGGTGTTTCAGAGATGACAGGTTCCCTTTAACTCATGAACAGATAGTTGGTTATATTTCTCAGCCTTTAAATTATTATTTTTTAATAATTTGTCTAATGCAGAAGAGCTTGGAGCTTATTAAGAGGTCTGCAGACAGTAAATTTCTGTTCATTAGTTTCTCTTGTGCTTGTCAGTTTATCTGTATTATATGGGGTATGTGTAAGGTATGGGAGTTGCAAAAACTATACTTCACAAAGTAAAACTCAGCAATAAATGGCACACTTAAAGCATGGCATATTTCTCGTGTGGAAAATGTGTTGCTATTGTGACATGTGACCGTTGATGTGGGTGGTAAGAGGAATTAGAGTATAAGGTGTGCTGTTTTTACATAAAAAGCAGAAAGCCACAGCTACAAGCTTCTAAATATAGTACTGTGGTGAAGGAAACTGCCACATATCTCTAACTTCAGTTGGGAACAGGTAGACGAGATGAGACCTCTTTTTGGTGGGTTAGCTTTGTAGTTTTAACTGACAAAAGTAAAATGAATACATGAAAAAATGATGACTTAGCTGTAACCTCAGAGACCCCCATTCTTAGATGAAGTAAATAAAAATATGTATTTCAGGAAGGAAACAGACCAACATTTGTACCACTTGCATTACAGTATTGAGATGCAAAGCAGTTGAAGCTACTTCAGCCTACTTTATTAGGTCTATAGTATCCTAGATTTTATATAATACATTAAACCGTGCTTGTCCTGCATAGTAAGTAATAAACTGAATATTAACCAGCAGTGAAAGCATTGAAGGAATAATGGTTTTCATGAAATTCTGCTTATTTATTACATTTTTTCCATCATTACACAATTTAGTTCTGCTCATTTAAAGAGGTTGTCTGATCTAGAAGTTGACAAACACAATGGTTGTAACCTGTTCCTGTCGACAGTCCTGTCATTCCTGTGCCATTGTCCTACACCCAAATGCTTGTGTCCCCTCAGGACTGGAAGTAGCATCTGAGACTCACAATCAGGTGTTCAGGGGGTTAATCAGGGGTTAAAGAAAAAAAAGATCTCATCTAATCCACTTGCTTGCAGTGAGACTGTCCACTCCATCTTGATTGTAGAAAAGCCTCAAAAGGACCTGTGGTGAGCAAAATGACATTGCCACGTGATCAAATTGTCGACGGGTATGGTGACGTTAGTAATGATGACATCACAGTGTGCGACGAGCGTGATGACGTGGTGACGTTTTCACTTTGTCAGGTTTTCTTCAATGAAGACGGAGCAGACAACCTCTAAATGATCAAGTTGATGAGGTGCGAATCATTTTTTTTTATTTTCAGCCATCATTTTAGGATTTGTTACCAAGAAGTGCGATGAAATTCAGCTTTGTGGCGAATCAAATTTTCCTAAACTTTGAATCGAATTTCGTTTTGCATACTTCAATTCACTCCACACTATTGACCTCTGGCCATCCACTGCCCTTGGCAGTTACACGCGCTAGAATGCTAGACTCTAGTCTTTCACCAGAAGGAAATTTGTCACCAAAAATTTTATCTGCCAGTTAAAACCAGAAAAGTGACACACAGAGGCATAGCTACCGTGGGGGCAGGGGGGGGGGTGACGGCTCCGGGCCCAGTGACTCAGGGGGGGCCAGCAAGGATGACTATCAGGCAAATACAAGTGAGCGCTTCCATTATGGAAGCGCTCACTTGTATTTAGGGACCCCCATCAGACCTCAGATCAGCCCACCCAGCCACATAAGATTAAAATAAAAAACCTTTTACCTGTCCCGCGGTCTGATGGGGCACAATACGCTGATCTGAGGTCTGATGGGGCACAGTAGGCTGATGTGAGGTCTGATAAGGGCACAATACGCTGATCTGAGGTCTGATGGGGGCACAATACGCTGATCTGAAGTCTGATGGGGGCACAATATGCTGATCTGAGGTCTGATGGGGCACAGTAGGCTGATGTGAGGTCTGATGAGGGCACAATACGCTGATCTGAGGTCTGATGGGGGCACAATACGCTGATCTGAGGTCTGATGAGGGCACAATACGCTGATCTGAGGTCTGATGGGGGCACAATACGCTGATCTGAGGTCTGATGGGGGCACAATACGCTGATCTGAGGTCTGATGGGGCACAGTAGGCTGATGTGAGGTCTGATGAGGGCACAATACGCTGATCTGAGGTCTGATGGGGGCACAATACGCTGATCTGAGGTCTGATGAGGGCACAATACGCTGATCTGAGGTCTGATGGGGGCACAATACGCTGATCTGAGGTCTGATGGGGCACAATACGCTGATCTGAGGTCTGATGGGGGCACAATATGCTGATCTGAGGTCTGATGGGGGCACAATACACTGATCTGAGGTCTGATGGGGCACAATACGCTGATCTGAGGTCTGATGGGGGCACAATACGCTGATCTGAGGTCTGATGGGGGCACAATACGCTGATCTGAGGTCTGATGGGGGCACAATACGCTGATATGAGGTCTGATGGGGCACAGTAGGCTGATGTGAGGTCTGATGGGGGCACAATACGCTGATCTGAGGTCTTATGGGGGCACAATACACTGATCTGAGGTCTGATGGGGGCACAATACGCTGATCTGAGGTCTGATGGGGGCACAATATGCTGATCTGAGGTCTGAGGGGGGCACAATACGCTGATCTGAGGTCTGATGGGGGCACAATACGCTGATCTGAGGTCTGATGGGTCTGATGGGGCTACAATACGCTGATCTGAGCTCTGATGGGGCACAGTAGGCTGATGTGAGGTCTGATGGGGGCACATTCTGCTGATCTGAGGTCTGATGGGGGCACATTCTGCTGATCTGAGGTCTGATGGGGGCACAGTAGGCTGATCTGAGGTCTGATGGGGGCACAATACGATGATCTGAGGTCTGATGGGGGCACAATACGCTGATGTGAGGTCTGATGGGGGCACATTCTGCTGATGTGAGGTCTGATGGGGCACAATACGATGATCTGAGGTCTAATGGGGGCACAATACGCTGATCTGAGGTCTGATGGAGGCAAAATACGCTGATCTGAGGTCTGATGGGGGCACAATACGCTGATCTGAGGTCTGATGGGGGCACAATACGCTGATCTGAGGTCTGATGGGGGCACAATACACTGATCTGAGGTCTGATGGGGGCACATTCTGCTGATCTGAGGTCTGATGGGGGCACAGTACGCTCATCTGAGGTCTGATGGGGGCACAATACGCTGATCTGAGGTCTGATGGAGGCACAATACGCTGATCTGAGGTCTGATGGGGGCACAATACGCTGATCTGAGGTCTGATGGAGGCACAATACGCTGATCTGAGGTCTGATGGGGGTACAATACGCTGATCTGAGGTCTGATGGGGCACAGTAGGCTGATGTGAGGTCTGATGGGGGCACATTCTGCTGATCTGAGGTCTGATGGGGCACAATATGCTGATCTGAGGTCTGATGGGGCACAATACGCTGATCTGAGGTCTGATGGGGGCACAGTAGGCTGATCTGAGGTCTGATGGGGGCACATTCTGCTGATATGAGGTCTGATGGGGCACAATATGCTGATCTGAGGTCTGATGGGGCACAATACGCTGATCTGAGGTCTGATGGGGGCACAGTAGGCTGATCTGAGGTCTGATGGGGGCACATTCTGCTGATCTGAGGTCTGATGGGGGCACAGTAGGCTGATGTGAGGACTAATGGGGGCACATTCTGCTGATCTGAGGTCTGATGGGGCACAATACGCTGATCTGAGGTCTGATGGGGCACAGTAGGCTGATGTGAGGTCTGATGGGGGCACATTCTGCTGATCTGAGGTTTGATGGGGGCACAATATGCTGATCTGAGGTCTGATGGGGCACAATACGCTGATCTGAGGTCTGATGGGGGCACAGTAGGCTGATCTGAGGTCTGATGGGGGCACATTCTGCTGATCTGAGGTCTAATGGGGGAACAGTAGGCTGATATGAGGTCTGATGGGGGCACATTCTGCTGATCTGAGGTCTGATGGGGGCACAATACGCTGATCTGAGGTCTGATGGAGGCACAGTAGGCTGATGTGAGGACTAATGGGGACACATTCTGCTGATCTGAGGTCTGATGGGGTACAATATGCTGATCTGAGGTCTGATGGTGCACAATACGCTGATCTGAGGTCTGATGGGGCACAATACGCTGATCTGAGGTCTGATGGGGGCACAGTAGGCTGATGTGAGGTCTGATGGGGGCACAATATGCTGATCTGGGGTCTGATGGGGCACAATGCGCTGATCTGAGGTCTGATGGGGGCACATTCTGTTGATGTGAGGTCTGATGGGGGCACGTTCTGCTGATGTGAGGTCTGATGGGGGCACATTCTGCTGATCTGAGGTCTGATGGGGCACAATACGCTGATCTGTGGTCTGATGGGTGCACAGTAGGCTGATCTGAGGTCTGATGGGGCACAATACGCTGATCTGAGGTCTGATGGGGGCACATTAAGCTTATCTGAGGTCTGATGGGGGCAGGGGACTGTTAGTTTAGTGATGTAAAAACTGGGGACAGGTTTCCTTTAACATAGGAGTCCCCTTGTTTTTTACTCCTATATTTTACTGCATTATGTGGTAGAGTATTTAGACTAGGGTATGTAGAAAGTCTATTGTACCATACTTAACATCATAGATGATCTAGCAGTTTACAGTCATCTTTCTAATACAATATTATAACCACAACTAGTAGTATGTGCCTGTGAAGTTGGAAACGTGCGTTTGGGAAGCCAATAAGTGGGGGGCCCACTCAAGTATGTTTCACCCCCCCTGTGCTGAACCCCTAGCTACGCCTCTGGTGACACATATCCTTTTTTCCAATCTGTGTTTTTTTTTTTTTCATGATCATGGGGGCTGCCATATAATACTATGCGATCCCTGTCAGTGCGGAGTCCAGGCCTGGCAGCAGTAGCAGCATCAGGAGACAACAAAGTGACAAGGTGACATAATGTGCAGGTGGCAGCAGCATCAGGAGGAGGCCACAGAGTGGCACAATGACAGAGTGTGAAGGTGGCAGCAGCATCAGGAGGAGGCCACAGAGTGGCATAATGACAGAGTGTGGAGGTGGCAGCAGCAGCATCAGGAGACCACAAAGTGGCAAGGTGACCTAATGTGGAGGTGGCAGCAGCATCAGGAGACCACAGAGTGGCAAGGTGACAGAGTGGGGAGGTGGGTGGCAGTAACAGTGCCTGCTGACGATGGTGGGTGTAAGAAGGAGCACTTGGCCTCAGATGTGTGGCATCAGGTGGGTGGCAGCATCAGTATAGTAGCTGAGGCAGGTAGCCCGAAGAAAACTTTCTCTTTTTTCAAGGTTTGGGTAAGGCAGCATGGATGATCTAATCTGATGCATTTGCCGCACTAAACACCTGCTCTGATGCCACACTACTGGCCGGGCAGGACAGCTTTTCCAGGGCAAACTCAGCCATTTGCGGCAACAAATCCAGTTTGGCTGACCAGTAATCCAGCGGATCTTCAATGACGGGTGGCAGGGTGCACTCAAAGTATGCCACCACCTGCTGGTTCAGGTTCTGCTCTATGTCTAGCTGCTGGTGAGTAATTTCTTAACTATGCAGGTGAAGAAAACTGTTCATCAGTGACTCTAGACTCAGGTTGCTGCTCATGGAACTGGTACTGCTCCTGCCCCCCCCAGCCGGCATGGCAGTGGAATGTGAGTGCAGAGGGCCCTCCTGGTCAGACCTGCGAGAGGATGGATGATGGCGCACATAGGCAGCGGCCAGCTGACTACATAGGATGTCTCTATAGAAGTTCAGTTTGTCCTACCTCTAAGCGGGTTAAAAAAGTCCCCCATTTTGGACTAGTAGTGAGGGTCCAACAAGGTGGAGAGCCAGAAGTCATCTCTCTGCCAAATGGTGACAATTCGGCTGTCACTACGCAAGCAAGTGAGCATGCATCGGGCCATTTGTGCAAGTGACTCGGAGGGACTCTCTGCCTCCATCTCCACTGCATACTGAAACGGTGTGTCTGGGTCCTCTGCGTCCTCTTCCTCATCGCCCTGTAGCTCCTCTGGCTGCACCTCCTATGCTATGTATGCAGCTTAACTACTGAATAAAACACAGACACTGACTAAAACAACTAACTACTGAATAAAACACTGACTGAATTGGATGAGTGCTGCGGATGTCTCTACATTTCTGATTCGACTGGGATCCCAAGCCAGGACCCCTAACTGCGTGCACCACATTGCCCTGGATGCATACCAGGTGACTTGAACATTGAATATGGATTTATCCCACTAAGGGGTTTGGTGTGCTGCTTATCTTTATTTTGTATCTGCTCCTCCTCTACTGTCACCTATGTAGAAAAACACACACATTGCTTGTGCTCCAATGTCCTCCTCCTCTTCCTCCTCCTCCAGTTTAGCCCCAACAAGGCTTATGTGGCCGTCAAGTTTCCTGGCCATTTTTAGGATGTCCTGCAGATGGGTTGAAGATTTCAGGAACCGCTTGACAACCAGATTGAACACGTGTGCCAGGCAGGGTGCATGGTTCAGCCCTCCTTGATGCAGTGCCGACACCATTTTCTTCCCGTTGTCGGTCACCATGGTTCCGATTTTGAGTTGTCGCGGAGAAAGCCAGGATTTGATTTCTTGATGAAGAACATGGAGCAATTCCTCCCCTGTGTGATTCCATTCGCCCAGGCAAACAAGGTATAGATAAGCCTGACACCGCCGTTCACTGCACATGTGGTATGCTGGAGGAGCACTGTGAATTGTCCCTGCAGTGGAGGCTGAGGACACGGTGGAGGATGAGCAGGCAGAGACGGACATTGTTGCAGGACCAACGGCGTAAGAACATGGAGGCGGAAGCGACGTCACCTGGCCAAGTTGCTAGTGTGGCTGGGCAGGAACCACATTTACCCAGTAGGCCATAAAAACATGCATTGTCCTTGACCATAGTTACAGCTACCGACCAATTTTCCGAAAAAAGGCTGTATCCCAAACAAATTTCACCACTGAATGGCTAATCGATGAACAGTTAGTTCACAAAGAAGAGACTGAGCAAAGTCACAGAGCCGGAAGATAAAATACAATCACCGAGCAATTTGCCCACAAAAAGCTCTATCAGCCCAAATAAATTTCACCACAGAATGACAATGTAAAGTCACCACACAACGGCTAATAAGCTCCTTTTTCCCCCACTAATACACTCCATAAAAAAGGCATTAGAAAATATAACTGCACCGCACAAGGGCTAATTAGACCCCAATAATTGGAAGGTATGATCTATTGCAAACCTGAAATGAGCAGCTGTATCATGGCAATTTTGAACCCCAGTCAGTGCAACAAGGTGTAATAGGATTATTCCTATTATCCTGTGTCTAAACACCCCTATTGAACCCTGTTCTGCTTCAATACTTTCCTCCCTGTCCTTTCCCTACACTTCTAATGCTCTTTCCCTGAACTTCTATTGAGCAAAATATAAGTTTTCAAGTCTTTCCTAGCACTGTCCCCAGCGCCTGTTGACTTCTCTCCCTGCACTAAGTTCACTGGAGAATGGCAGAATCCAAGATGGCTAAGGCTATTTAGGGCTATGAAATCACAGGGCTGGCTGCTGATTGGCTGCATGCATGGCATTGTGAGTGATCGCTCCTCCCCAGACTTGCTCCATGTCCAGCAGCCATTTTAGGAAAAAAAGTGATTCGTTAACATGAAGCGTCAGGAAATTCAGATTCGGTGCAAATTGAATATTTCCTGAAATTGCAATGTATTTACCATACATTCACTTGAATGGGACGAGCAGTTGTAATTACACTGCACCACCTCTCCAAACGAGATGACACGCAGGTAATTTTAAAGCGGAAGCAGCACCATCATGAGCACTGCTACCTCTTCAAACAATTGACCGTGGGGGTGCCAGAAATCAGACAGGACAATACATCTATACAGTAGCCTCTGAGAATATGCTGTTTACACACTGTGAAACTGAATAGGCTTTGCAGTGGACTCTGCATCTTATCTCATTAATTAAACTGCTACTTAACATGAATGATAGTACAAATCAAAATAACGTTTAATGATCACTTATATGAGCACAAAACTATAGGAGCTATTCTCTTTGTTAGAACAAAATGTGGGAGGTGGAGCAGGAGCAGGAAACATATACTGTAGCCTGCCATTGAAGATATTTGGTATTTAACACATTTGAGAACTGTATGTGTGTGGAAGTGATGTGGGTGTATGTTTTAGAAATAAGAAATGAAAGACAATGCAGCTAATAACTTCTTATCTAACAGCTCTCATGCTGAACTTAGAGAAGACATGGCACCTCTCCTGTTGTGTCTCATTTAATAAATGCTTGTATTACCCGTGCATTAATAATGCTGGAGAGTCTAAGTAAGGGTGGGTTAACATCAGCGTTATGCTTTCCGTTTGTGTTTTCCGTTATAACATGGTTATAACGGAAAATAACAGAAACCATAAGACGGAAGTCAAAACGGAAGCCTTTAGAGGCATTCCGTTTTGATCCGTCATAATAGAAGCCTATGAGAATCATAACGGATCAGTTTGGTTCCCGTTATGCAAGACGGAAAACAAAGTCCTGTCGACAGGACTTTTTTTTCCGTTCTACATAACGGAACTCAGACGGATCCGTTATGATTCTCATAGGCTTCTATTATGACGGATCAAAACGGAATGCTTCTAAAGGCTTCCGTTTTGACTTCCGTCTTATGGTTTCCGTTATAACCATGTTATAACGGAAAACACAAACGGAAAGCATAATGCTGATGTGAACCCACCCTAACAGGGAATTTTTGCCTGTTGCTGACTAACTTTAAGGCAGCTGCTATGCAACTGCCTTACAAGTGAATCTGGTTCTGCTATTAACCTCTTAAGTACTGGGCCCATTTTTTGTTTTGCATTTTTGTTTTTTCCTCCCCACATTCCAATAGCAATAACCGTTTACATTTTCTGTTCATATAGCCATATGAGGGCTTTTTTTTAACATAAATTGTATTCTTTAAGGGTACAATTTAATTTACCATGTCTGTTATTGGAAAACAGGGGAAAAAAACTGTAGTTTTCATTGGTCTGTAGGTTTTTGTGGTAGGTACGAGTTTTTGAATGGTGACTAGAAAATGCATTTTTTTCTGTTACGACGTTTACCACACAGGAATTTTTTATTGTTTTTATTTTAGTAGTTCATACATTTTTGGACACAATACCTGATATGTTTATTTTTTTATTGTTAATATATTTTTATATGTAAAATTGGGAAAGGGAGGATAATTTAAACTTTTAATACTTTAATTTTTTCTTTCCTTTTTTCATATTAACTATTACCGCCCCAGGGGGCTAGAACCTGGAATCTTTTGATCTTTTGTCCTATTCACCCTAATAGATATCTATTAGAGTGAATATGATTTTTACACCGTCACTGCTGCGCTGTGCCTCTTGAACAGAGTAGCAGTGAACATACCATGGTGGGCCTGGAAGGCATCAGCAGCGTCCAGGCTGCCATGGTAACTGATTTCACTGCAGGGGCTCCGATCGGAAGGCAGAGGAAGTTGCACACCTACAGTGTTGATTGCGGCACCTGAGGGGTTAAATGATGGAATTCGACGGGATCACTCACTGCAGTAGCCTGCTCTATACATTCCCTCAACTACCATGACATACAAGTACATAACAGTAGTTAAAGAGGGTCTCCAGGAATTCAGAAAGTAAAATTACTGAAAATACTTAAATATTACTAGGGATGAGTGAATCGAGCTTCATATAGATCTGAAGTCGATTCATTAAAAATCGTACAGCATTAAAATCCGTGTTGGACAACTTTGTCTCGGCCGAAGTTGTGCGAGACATCGGTATTCCTATTTGCATTTTAAAAGCATTTTATAATAGGAATCCAAAGTCAGCTTCAGTACTGTCGGGTACCTCGGTACCGAAGCTGACTTCGGATTCTATTTTTAAATGTTTTTAAATACGTAGATAGGAATACCGAAATCATTCACCAAAGTCTCACACAACTCGATCAACCATAAATATTACTTTATTATAAATATATTCCCAAATACCTTTTATTAGTTATAATGGCTAGTTTTGGCTAGGGAGCAATCATTAGGGGAAATAAAATTGCAGCTGTCCTATTAGTACACACAAAACCTGTCCTAATCAAACAGGAGGACAAGTTACTTCACAACACTGAGCTAAAGAGCTGCCTCATCCTCCTCTCTTCTCTATTTAGAGTTCATGAAGAGACAGCTAAAGTACAGAGAAGAGGGACAGGACAGACCATAATGATGTAGCAATGGAGACTACATACAAGTGCTGCTGCTCATTACCACATCCCCACCTCCTCTCTGTACTTCATGTCTTCTCATGAACTCCATTCCTACAAAAATGCAGCTAAAGATAATATAAAACTGTATTCAGGATCATAATTTCTGACAAGCAGAGCAGAGAGGAGGATGGGGCAACTCTTTACCTCAGTGTTGTGATGTAACCTGTCCTGCTGTGTGATTATGACAGGCTTTGTGTGTTAATAGGATGGTGGCCATTTTATTTCTCTTAATGATTGCTACCTACACTAAATTAGCTATTATAACCAATAAAAGGTATTTGGCAATATATTTATAATAAAATATGATTTAAGTATTTTCAGTAATTTCATTTTCTTAATTCCTGGACAACCACTTTAACTGGCTTAGTCTGGTGTTTGCTGGAAGGGACATTTTGATTGTTAGGCCTTTAAAGGGAACCTGTCATCTCCGAAACACCCCCTGAACTAGAGTAAGCGGTGTATAGTGTAAGTGATGCTGAATCCGAATATGTAAGTTTTATCTTCATACTCACTTCCATTCCGACGCTGTGCTCCCACAAACCAGCAGTAAAATGCACTCACTGGACTCCAGTTCTCACTCACATAATGGAGAGGACTCAAAGAAGAGTCCTGTCGATGTATTTTACTGCTGGTTTGTGGGAGCACAGCGTTGGAATGGAAGCGAGTATGAAGATAAAACTTACATATTCGGATTCAGCACCAGTTACACTATACACCACTTACTCTAGTTCAGGGGGTGTTTCGGAGCTGACAGGTTCCCTTTAAGTGCCTCTTTACTGGGTATAGTGAATGTTATGTGTAGTTTTTTGTCCAGAGTCTTGAATCCTAGTCCATTGGTTTTGTTTAATGGTTGTGTTTTTTGTGGGTTCAGTTTTCTGTTCTGTTGTTTTTTTTTTTTTTAGTTTAGTGACTTTTTTGCTCTTAGTTGGAAATAGCAGTTCATAGTTAGTGTCCGCTTGGTTTATTCCTCTTACTTACATTCATCACTCTCCACCTACAGTATTTGCCAGTGAAGTAGGCTGTCTGTCCCATCGCCGGACTCATCTGCCTCATATTTTGTCATCCTCATCCACTTTGCTGTCATTTATCAGTGAGTTTATTATTCTGTATTATTTGTTGTCTGTCAATGTCTATTTGTTCTCAGTGTTATATGCTTCATATATCTTTCCTAGTGACAACTCGGTTGTTATGTACTTTTTCAATACTCAAGTCCTTGAGTTATCTGAGTACCGAGATCCATTGATTAGGACTTGAGAAAAGTGACTGCTATAAGTGAATTTCTGCAGTCTTGCAATCAACTGCCATTGTGACAGGAACATCCTTTCATAAAACTGTTGTTTTGTTCTTCTGTTACCGAATTTGCAACTGGATGTTGCCATTTGGAGTGTGCCTCAGCACAGTCTGATACTGGCAGCAATGACTGGACAATGTCACACTGTACAGAGATACACCCCTAATGCTAAACGCATATTTAAACCTCAGGCCTAGTAGTCTGTGGTCTATGAGAGCGAGCGGCGAGGCAGGGAGCCATTAGCTCTCATGTTCCTCCATAGTAATTCAACTGTATCGCTGTCCTGAGTATTAGTCTACGGCCACAACAATCAAGGCCCTGAACAAAACATAGGGGGTTAGGCCCTGGATGTTTTGACTTAGTGATATCTCTGGGACCTAGCAACATCTATGGTTTAGTTGCAGTTATTGCTGCACAAGTAGGTTACATTAGATACTGAAATCAAAGGTTCACATATTTTTGGTACTCCAGACATGTTATATTGAATGATTTTCCTCAATGAATAAATAATAAAGTGTAATATTTTGGAATTATTTGCTGAATTTGAATATCTTCATCTACTTTAAGGACTTGTCTGAAAATCTGCTATAGAACACTTTGAAGGATTCACAAACTTTCAAGCATCACTGTACATGGATAGTCATTCATTTGAATGGCCAGCATGCAATATGGTATTTCCTGCCCATGGTTTTCCCTTGTCAAATCAGCTATTTTGTTTGGTTTGTGAAGCAGGAACTGGAAAAATAGCCATGGCCACTGCATTTTGAAAAGAGTTGTCTCTTATGAGGCAACTTCTTTAAGGGGTTGTTCACATATCAGTTATTTGATCAGTTATTTCCATCAGTTATTGTCAGCCAAAACCAGGAGTGGACACTAAACCGAGATCAGGTATAATGAAAAGATCTGCACCTGTTTGGTGTTTTTGACCCGCACCTGGCTTTGGCTCACAATAACTGATGGAAATAACTGATCAAATAACTGATATGTGAACAACCTCTAAATTCTATCAGGAGAGGACTTTTGAGAGGTCTTTCCTCTAAAATGTAATCATTGAGCCATAGTTCACAACAGTTGCAAGAGTAAAAACTCCGTAGGTTATAATTAAAGGTGGATTCTGTCTGTCTACCACATACCTAATAGACAAACAAACATTTTAGAGGACATTTATCAAGACTGTTATTCCCATACACCAGTCTTAATTCTCTGTGCGCTGCGGTAAGATGCTCCTAATTTATTAAGAGGCAGATGCCTCTTAATAAATTAGGTGCAGCTTAGGCCCTCTATTCAAATCTATACCAGCAAGGCATATATTAGTAAATACAGCAGGCTGTGTTAGGTCCTACCCATCTACTTAGCCTTGACCCCTTTCTCGTCACATTAGAAAAGTAGTAAGAAGCTCAAAAAGCACAATTTTGTGACTTTTTTAATGCCACAATAGTGCCCCTGTTTGTTTCAGATCTCATGTTTAAAAGCCCCATACACATTAGGCTATTGTTAGCTGAACCCACTGTTTTTAGGGGGACAAAGCCCCAATTTGATGTGTATGACGATCTACCAACTCTCCCTAGGCAAGTGATATTGGGAAGTGAAGGATTGGGAACATTGAATTTTAATCTGATTGTTCTCCTGTGAGTTAAGCTACTGTCCCACTGTCTGGCAGCAGCTTTCTCCTCTCACCCCATTGAAACACATACATACTTGCCAGAACTGAGGTTGTAGGTGTATACAGGGCCACCATCAGGGGGGATACAGCAGAACCTGTTGTGAAACCGGCTGTCTGCTTCTTCCATCCTCCCTCCTGTCCCCCCTGCAGCTCTCCGTACCTCCCAGGCACTCCTCAGGTCTCGGCAGGGGGCGGGGCCGGCCGGCAGCATAGGCCCCGCCCCCTTCAGACATGAGAAGAAGATCTCCTGCTCTGATGATGCTGGCCCTGCTGCTATGAAAAAGGTAAGTATAATTTTTTTTTTTTACTTTCTGTACACTGTGTTTATTATCCCTTGACTGTGACATCACTGTGTTTATTATCTCTGTACTGTGACATCACTGTGTTTATTATCCCTTGACTGTGACATCACTGTGTTTATTATCCCTGTACTGTGACATCATTGTGTTTATTATCCCTGGACTGTGACATCACTGTGTTTATTATCCCTGGACTGTGACATCACTGTGTTTATTATCTCTGTTGTGACATCACTGTTTTTATTATCTCTGTTTGGTGACATCACTGTGTTTATTATCCCTGTTCGGTGACATCACTGTGTTTATTATCCCTGTACTGTGACATCACTGTGTTTATTATCCCTGGACTGTGACATCACTGTGTTTATTATCCCTGGACTGTGACATCACTGTGTTTATTATCCCTGGACTGTGACATCACTGTGTTTATTATCCCTGGACTGTGACATCACTGTGTTTATTATCCCTGTACAGTGACATCACTGTGTTTATTATCCTGTACTGTGACATCACTGTGTTTATTATCTCTGTACTGTGACATCACTGTGTTTGTTATCCCTGTACTGTGACATCACTGTGTTTATTATCCCTGTACAGTGACATCGCTGTGTGTATTATCCCAGTGCAGGAAGAGGTAAGTGGTCTGTGTTTGTGTGTTTGTTTTCTATTTTACAGGGTCGTGAATGCAGAGGACTACGTCGGATTCGGTGGACTACGTCGGACCAGCTTTTAGTAATTACGGCTATCTACTGAAGGCCCTGATTACTAATACTGGGCTTAGTGCTTGCTGGTATGGCAGGCCAGCACTAACCCCAACATCTATTACCTTGGCACCCACCGCCACCAGGGGTGCCGGGAAGAGCCGGGTACCCGAAGGACCGGACCTTCTAAATTGAGGCTCTGGGGCGGCTGCAGGCTGGTAACATTAGGCTGGGAAGGGCCAATAACCGTGTCCCTTCCCACCCTGATAGTTGCCAGGCTGCCGCTGCTGGTTGTATCTGGCTGGCGAAGGAAAAAAGGGGGGACCCCACGCCATTTTTAAAAAAATTATTTAATTATTTTTGTAAAAAAATGGCGTGGGGTCCCCCCTTTTTTTCCTTCGCCAGCCAAATACAACCAGCAGCGGCAGCCTGGCACTACCAGGGTGGGAAGGGACACAGTTATTGGCCCTTCCCAGCCTAATGGTACCAGCCTGCAGCCGCCCCAGAGCCAGACCCTCAATTTAGAAGGTCCAGTCCTGCGGGTACCCGGCTCTTCCCGGCACCCCTGGTGGCGGTGGGTGCCGAGGTAATAGATGTTGGGGTTAGTGCTGGCCTGCCATACCGGCAAGCACTAAGCCCAGTATTAGTAATCAGGGCCGTCTGTAGATAGCCATAATTACTAAAACTGTAGTATTGTAAAAAAAATACACACACACAAGTATAAAACATTTTATTGAAATAAACACTCCCCCAGACCTGTTTGACCATTTTATTAAAAAAAAAAAAGCTGGTCCACTGAATCCGACGTAGTCCTCTGCATTCACGACCCTGAAAAATAGAAAACAAACACAGACCACTTACCTCTTCCTGCACTGGGATAATACACACAGCGATGTCACTGTACAGGGATAATAAACACAGTGATGTCACCGTACAGGGATAATACACACAGTGATGTCACAGTACAGAGATAATAAACACAGCGATGTCACAGTACAGGGATAATAAACACAGCGATGTCACAGTACAGGGATAACAAACACAGTGATGTCACCATACAGGGATAATAAACACAGTGATGTCACTGTACAGGGATAACAAACACAGCGATGTCACTGTACAGGGATAATAAACACAGCGATGTCACTGTACAGGGATAATAAACACAGTGATGTCACCGTACAGGGATAATAAACACAGTGATGTCACAGTACAGGGATAATACACACAGTGATGTCACAGTACAGGGATAATAAACACAGTGATGTCAAAGTCCAGGGATAATACACACAGTGATGTCACAGTACAGGGATAATAAACCTCAGATCAACACATTGTGCCCCCATCAGACCTCAGATCAGCGTCTTGTGCCCCCATCAGACCTCAGATCAACACAATGTGCCCCCATCAGAGCTCAGGTCAGCATCTTGTGCCCCCATCAGACCTCAGGTCAGCGTCTTGTGCCCCCATCAGACCTCAGATCAGCGTCTTGTGCCCCCATCAGACCTCAGATCAACACAATGTGCCTCAACACTCTGCACTTACAAGCATGTAACTGAATTTAATGGCAACTGTGTTTCCCTATTGAAAATGTTTATCAGTGTGTGAATAATAATAATATAACATGTAGTGTAAAAACATTAGCCTAGGGTAGGATCCTGCCTAAAGAATCTACCTTGTCGCGGTGGCAGGCTTACTAATGTTTTGGGCAAAAAAAGCAGTTGTGATATGCCGTAAAAAAGAAAGATGTAATGTGCTATGTGGAGGCTGCTGCATATTAAGCAAATCTGAAAAGTTTACCCGAAAGGGGGGGCCCGCGAAATTTGCCTGTAGGGGGCCCCGAAATTCCGGATGGCAGCCCTGGGTGTATATGAAAGTCAAGAAGATTGAAGGTGCATGGGCATCTTAATACTCTACAAGCACAGACTGAATCAAGGATATATCCACATGGTAAGGGGTTGTTCACATATCAGTTATTTGATCAGTTATTTCCATCAGTTATTGTGAGCCAAAACCAGGAGTGGACACTAAACAGAGATCAGGTATAATGAAAAGATCTGCACCTGTTTGGTGTTTTTGACCCGCACCTGGCTTTGGCTCACAATAACTGATGGAAATAACTGATCAAATAACTGATATGTGAACAACCCCTTAGAAGTATGGAACAGAGAGGGGGATTGACCCTCTGGGTGACCAAGTGACAGAAGTAGTCCAAGTGGGGTAATATGACTAGCAGCAATGATAGCTATCAGACATCTGTTTTTTTTAACTCGAAAAATAAAGACAGGAGAAGTCTGAATAAAAAAAAAAAAAAAAAAAGATTTCAAAAGCTTAATTAAATTTTGTATGTTGGCCAGAGGAACGCCTTAAATTCACACTCTCAAGTTTACCAAAATAAGCACATGTTGAGTAGCAAGCACAAAACATCAGCTGTTTCCAAATATTTGATCACAAGAAGTGATATAACAAAAAAATATTCCTTCTGCAAATATCTCTCTTGTCTTTTTGATGAGGAGAAAGCAGTTACAGGACAGTAGAAGATGTTTGAAAGAAAAGCAGTGTTTCTTGCATGACTCCAGCTAATTGCACATAGTTGGCTTAGAATATAAGCAGGAAACTGTGGCAAGGCCCAGAAGCTAAAAAGCTGCTGGAACTAATACATTGTGGTTTTGAGGATAGGTAGTGTCTTGGTAATGATGTGAAGTTTCTTCAAAACATGCTCAAATGCTGCTGATTTTTGCACTTTTAATGGGCTCGTAAACATCTCTTGTGTATAAGATTAAAAAGCTTTTAATTCCCACTCGATAAATATCTTAATATATTCACAAAGCGCATCATAATGTTACTACAGTGAATGGGGCTAATCCTAGTGCAGATCCGCAGCAGAAATCTACGTGTCAACCTTGGATTTATGCCACCACTTTTTTTTGTAAATATGTGTCAGATTTGCTACAGGCAAATGTGATTATACCCTTCCAGAGACAGGACTACAGTTAAAATTTATAATTTAAATTGACATTAATAGATACATATCGGTGCTATAGCAGTAGCATAAATAATACTACTATACCACACTCATGCATTGGGTGAAATAATGCACATATACATTGTGCAGGAGCACAATGGCTCAGTGGTTAGTACCATCTGCATGCCACTTGTATTGTCTCCCCATTTTTGAGTGGGTTTCCTCTGGGTTGCTCTGGTCTTCTGTCACCCTCCAAAATATATAAGGGAGATTTATTAAAATTAGTGTAAAGAAAAATTGTGTTAGTTGCCCATAGCAACCAATGAGATTCAACCTCTCATTTACAGAGCTGTTTTTGAAAAATGAAAGGTGAACTGTAATTGGTTGCTATGGGCAAATAAGCCCATTTCCATTATACTAGTTTTGATAAATCTCCCATAGTCTTATAGGCCATGGAAAAAGGTCTTGGTCTTCGGATATAACTTCCATCAGTTCTCCCTGCTTTGCACTGATGTGATGCAATCAGCTGTCTGCAATGGGGTACTGACCTGGCTAGAATCCTAAATTATATCTGAAGGCCTGTTTAACCCCTTTTGTTTTTTGGTTTTCACGCTTTCATTTTGCCCTCCATGCCTTCCCAGAACCATAACATTTTTATTTTTCAATTCACATAGCCATATGAAAGCTTTTTTTTTGCAGGACAAGTTGTACTTTCCAACATCACAATTAAATATTGCATATGATGTAGTGGGAAACGGGAAAAAATTTCAAAATGGGGTAAAATTGGAAAAAAAAATTCTGTCACAATTTTATTTATTTTATTTTATTTATTTATTTTTTTATTTTATTTACGACATTCAATGTGCAATAAAACTGACCAGTTACTTTCATTCTACAGGTCAGTACAAATCCAGCGATACCTTACATGTACATTTTTTTTTGCGTTTTGATAGTGATAAAATAATAAAAATGTTGGAGGGGGGGTGATTTGAATTTTTATGTTTTTTTTTTAAAGCTTTATTTATTTTTTCGAATAGGGAACTATAACAAGCAATCATTAGATTGCTATTTTCATAGACCCCAATGCATTAGAATTCGAGTCTAAGAGAAAATTACTAGTTTCCTATGGAGCCCTAATACAGGCAAAGGCTCCATACACAAACTCTGCTACACACAAACTCTGGCTCCTTCCATTGCCGAACGGGAGAGCCAGAGCATCACCGGATGCGCGCGCTTCCGGTATTTCACACTCTCAGGATTGACCATGGCATCTGAAGTGTATGTATGAATGTATGAAACAGCAGGCAACCCCTGGCTATGGCGAGCGCTCCCATCTTTAAAGACCTGGCCAGCGCTATACTAGTATGGCGCTGGTTGGTAAGGGGTTAAAGGGTTGAACATTGACTTATAGGATAGCTACTGTCCAACTTGTGTCATCAGAGGTGTAGCTTTCTTTGTTGTTTTGGAAAGACAGTTAACTTTATTGAGATGGAGAAATGGTAGATGTTAAAATGGTAAATGTGCTTAAAAGGGTATTCCGATTTTACAAAATGTTATCACTTAAGACTAGTGATTGTTCATCTGTAATGCCTGGTTTTCATGTACTCCATCATAATCATGTGACATTTTCCATTTTGTTGGTTTCCTGTCCCAATTACATGTCGACACCTGAGGGGCTGTTAGGCTTGTAAGGCTCTACCCTGTCGACACAACATCATCAGTGAATGTTCTGCTTCTTCTCCTGGACCCTACCCTGTACAGTTAAAGGATGGAACTGAGCACATCCGTCCACCTCAGTGACGTTACTCAGTGGATAGAAAAATAAGGAAAGGAACATGCAACAATTTGTAGCTATACAGATACATTTTATTAAATAACTCAGCGGTTATACAAAATTTTTAATTGCAAACATATTCAGATCCATGTCCTGGTTTGAAAAATGTAGAATATTTTTGTGGCACAACCCTGTTAATTATTTTGTGTGGGTTCACTTGTAATTGTTGACAGGCTTAAAGAAGATTCCAAACCACAATTTAAAGATGGCCTGATATTTGTAAATCAGAAGCCAGGGCAACAGTCAAAAGTTTCTTAGCAATGTTTATGATTACAGAGATTTTTACATATTTCTGTTCAGTTGCAGTGAAAATGTTTTTCTCAAGAAGGGGACTTTATCATCAGTTTCTAAAAAGAAAGTAGCTTCTCTTCCTATTACTTAAAAGAAAAATGCCAATATCTATATAAGCATGACTTTTACCACTGCTCTAACTTTTGCTTTATTAATATGTAGAGATGAGCGAATCATTCAAAAAATTATTTGCCGAACATTCGACGAACTTTTCCTAAGATTCGTATATTCGACGAATAGATTAGTTGTATTTGCGTACAAAATATACGTTATTATGTGCTATTAGCGAACATTCGCGCACTAATAACGAACGTTCATTTAAAAAATGTACGCAACTTCTTAGAAGACGTGCGCATGAGCGTACAAATAGCTTCCGAATCCTCAGCGTACTATTGTCTACGCGATTACGTAATACGCAGGCATGTACGAGGAGAGGCCGCGGCATGCACTCCTCGGAGACAGAGCAAATATTCGAAAATGGCATCCAGACGATCCTCATCATTTAGCTCTGCTGCACAACTGAAATACATAGTCCGGCTGATGGACCGCCAGGATTACGATTTATGATGGCACACACCGCCACCCGAACCAGCATAAAAAGGAGGTGATCCAGCAGGTGATCCGAGGCTTGCGCCATCGTTTTGACACCTTGCGGACCCCGGGCCAGATCCAGCGTAAATGGTCAGATCTGAAATCGCCCTCAGAGGCAGTATGTATATTTGAGGTAGAACAAGTTATTTATTGTTATTGTTATTCTTGATGGTCAAAATTTGCGCAAGTTTGCCTAATCTTAACACCAGCTGCGCAGCGTATGTTTCTCCTATGTACCTGACATTTATTGCGTTTCTTTCTGCCGCTAATCACGGTGACATTACATGTGCAGGACAATGTATGTTTCTCCTATGTACCTGACATTTATTGCGTTTCTTTCTGCTGCAAATCACGGTGACATTACATGTGCAGGACAATGTATGTTTCTCCTATTTACCTGACATTTATTGCATTTCTTACTGCCGCTAATCACGGCGACATTAGTAATGTCGCCTTCAATAGCTGCAGAAAAAAATACACCGGATTTCTGTTATTTGGGGATACACAAATGTTAGAAAGCAGACGCTGAAAAGGTGGTGTTAAGGTAAGGCAACCTTGCGCAATTTTTAACCCACCACAAAAATAATATATTGCAGCCAGATATAACAATGGACTTAACACCAGCTGCGCAGCGTATGCAGGACAATGTATGTTTCTCCTATATATCTATGTGCAAATCAAAAAGAAAACCACGGAGACACCATCACGTGTCTCAACGACGGTCAAAACTAGCCAGGCCTTTCACCGGGAAGGAACAACCAAGGGAAGGGCAGTCTCCAAAAGGAAACCACCTATGCCAAAGCATGGTATCCATCCACAGACAGCTGTCAAAAAATACACCGGATTTCTGCTATTTGGGATACACAAATGTTAGACAGCAGACGCTGAAAAGGTGGTGTTAAGGTAAGGCAACCTTGCGCAATTTTTAACCCACCACAAAAATAATATATTGCAGCCAGATATAACAATGGACTTTTGTGTCTTTTGAACAGAACTACTAGCCCTACACAGCCAAATTCTATCCCTACACTATATGTCCCTCCTTGCGCAAATGTTATACAGCAGACGCAAATGAGGAACTGCAGCCTTAATTAACGGTAGAAAAAATAGCAATGGATGTCAGGTATATAGACTTTTGAAAGGTTCTAATACACACGCTGTGCACGTAGTGGTAGTGTCAGGCAAACTTGCATTCTTTTTGCCCCAAAAGAAAAAAAAGCAGCCATATTTAACAATGGACTTTTGTGTCTTTTGAACAGAACTACTAGCCCTACTTAGCCAAATCTTTTCCCTACAGTATAAGTCCCTCCTTGCACAAATGTTATATAGCAGACGCAAATGAGGAACTGCGGCCTAAATTAATGGTAGAAAAAATACCAACGGATGTCAGGTATATAGACTTTTGAAAGGTTCTAATACACACGCTGTGCACGTAGTGGTAGTGTCAGGCACACTTGCATTCTTTTTGCCCCAAAAGAAAAAAAAGCAGCCATATTTAACAATGGACTTTTGTGTCTTTTGAACAGAACTACTAGCCCTACTTAGCCAAATCTTTTCCCTACAGTATAAGTCCCTCCTTGCACAAATGTTATACAGCAGACGCAAATGAGGAACTGCGGCCTAAATTAATGGTAGAAAAAATACCAACGGATGTCAGGTATATAGACTTTTGAAAGGTTCTAATACGCACGCTGTGCACGTAGTGGGAGTGTCAGGCAAACTTGCGTTCTTTTTGCCCCAAAAGAAAAAAAAATGCAGCCAGATTTAACAATGGACTTTTGTGTCTTTTGAACATAAATACTAGCCCTGCCTAGCCAAATCCTATCCCTACACTATAAGTCCCTCCTTGCGCAAATGTTATACAGCAAGACGCAAAAGAGGTACTGCGGGCTTAACAGCAGAAATAATAGCAAAGGATGTCAGGTATATAGTATACAGAGAGCAATACAGCATGCAGTAGCTGTACAGGTGGCATTAATAGTAGGCCGCCTAGTGCTATTTTTAACACCCCCAAAATAAAGAAAAAATGTTTTCCAGCAAGATAGAATAGCCCTTAAAAGGGCTTTGGGGTCTTTTGGGTCTTTTTAGAACAAATACTATCCCTACCTAGCGTTCTTCTCTCCCTACAGCTGTCCCTGGCTCGGTATGAGCCGGTCACATGTCACTGGGTGCTTTATAGTACCCGATGACGCGTTCCCGGCCATCCAATCAGTGTAATGCCAGTAGCAAACATGGCTACTGGCATTACAGTGAATGCCAGCACCTTCCCGCGCGCTAATTGGCGAGCGTCCCGAGCATCGCCATGTTCGCTCAACACTAGTTAGCATTTCTCCATGTCATTTGTTATGAATGCAGATCTTCCCATGCAGAGTATTGTGAAAAGAAGCGAATAAGTCTTATTTTATTCATGCAATATTCTCTGGAAGGGTGCACTCATCAATCTACATGAAGAGATTTTGGTTTTATTGACAGGACAGGATGTTATAACTGTCTCGCTTGTTCTGAATTGCATATCTTTTACCCATGTGTCCCTTGAGAAACTCCCATTAATAATACATAAAATATCAGCAAAACATTTAGACTACTGTGAAATTCCTGTATTGAAAGGAGACTATTAGTGATGTAGCTGTTCCTATTATATTTCCTGCATTATTTATAATTAAATGAAAATACACAGTTACATAGAGTAGGTTGGCATTTCCGTTTGGAGCCAATTTAGTAATAGAATAAGAATAACCCTAGATTTTCTGCTAGCTAAAAAGATAAAACAAATGACAAACTCTGTTATGCATTCAATGCGCTCATGTAAAATAATTCTTATGTAATTTGCTATTACTTAGGAACAGTGTACGGCCAGAATGTACAGACCCGTTCAATTTGTGCACTACGCTGGGAATATTTAAAGTGTACTTGTCACTTCAGGTGTATACAGGTGTATAACAACACTATTTCTGACCATTATGTCAGGCATGGGATTCAGCCAGTTCCCTCAGATCTGGTTGTTAAAATTACAGATCCGGCTGGCAGCTGGAGATGAGCGCTTCCATTTCATAGTTTAGCTTTTTAGGCTTTTTAAAGTTGGGTGGTATGTGTGTGCAGTGTATATATGGTGTATTTATGTGTACGTGTACCATATATATGGTGCACTTATGTGTATGTGTGTTGCATATATGTGATGTATATGTAAACATGTGTCATGATGCCGCATGTCCGCCGTTGAGTAGGGAACCTGTTAAAAATTTGAATCCCACCCCTGCATTATATGACTTGTTTCATGAATGCATCATCAGTTTTCTCATTTGCAGTCTCCATATGTAATTGCATGTTTTCCCTGAGCTGAGCTTCAGAATCGGCAGACACTGCTATAATGTCTCCAATACACAGCACACAGAGATAAGCAGAGATTCTGCTTCCCTATCTCTCACATACCCAGAGGAGGACATTATACAACAGTACTGAGCAGAGTTGTTGTGAATCCAGAACTGGCATGAGACAGTAAAACACTTTATAGGGCCAGCAGAAGCATCTTTGTGTGTTCCTGTGCCTTTTTCTCACTCTGCAGCTATTCCATCCTCATCCCCTCTTATCTCACTACAAGAAACTACTACCAGTATACTACTGTAGTTTTTCTGATGCTACTTTGATGTGGTTTTAACCACACTTTAAGTACTATATGTGAACATACCATATAAAGTTATTTTTCTATAATCATTTTGTAATAATTTTTACTGTAACTGTAGCAAAGTTTGTGGAGATGACAGTAATAATAGTACAGCAGAATGAATTTAGAAGTTGCCAAAAATAAAGCAAAATTATCTGCATTTATCAAAATAGTGCACGATTAATGTTATCTTTGTTGGTCCTGTGTTGCCCCATCTTCTGTCAACTTGGACTCACCTACAACATGGGGCCACTTGTAAGTTTTTCCCAGGGCCACTTTAAGTTCCCAGTCTGCCCATGAGTGTGTTTCTTTAGGCATGTGCAAACCTCACCCTAAGCACCAACACACATGAAAACATTCAAATAGACACCTGCCCGTCTGGGCTCTACCTAATACATGTGTTGTCTCTATCTCATCTATAGAGCGCCATTCACACACGGTATTAGACCCGACTTCCTCAGCCGTACGGTCCAGCAGCCTCCTGGCTGTGACCTCATCAGCACCTTTGGGGGGAGATGGTCCAGAAGTCCTCCTGACTCTGATCTCTGATTGTGCGACCCTCTTTCTGTAAGCGTCACTGGGCCTCCCAAACTTCAGGTTTTACAAAGCCTTGTGGCCCCTCAGCCCTCCTGGCTGAGACCACACAGAGCCTCTGCAGGCTCCTGTCTCTCAGGCTACCTCAGCCTTTCTCTTCCCTCACTCTTAAGGCCCTTTCACATGACCGTATGAGACACGGGAACAATGATGCTGTGCATATGATTTTATGAGTTCGGGACAATAGCCCCGCGGGCGGCCCGGTGTGCACAACATCATTGTAGTCAATGATGCTGTGCATTCCCATGCACACGATCGATGCCGCTTCGGGACATATGGCCTGCTCATGGACCGTATGTCTCGGAGGGCATACGGTCATGTGAAAGGGCCCTTATACACAGAGGGACTTTTATCCCTGCGTGATTACACCCAGGTGGCCTCACCTGTGGTGGAATAGGGGTGTGGACTCGAATATCCACCTCCTCCAGAGCTCTATTAAGTATGAGGCCTGTCATTGCCTCACAATATACATATATATATATATATATATATATATATTTTTTTTTTTTAAACAAAGGATAACAGCTGCACAGTCAGTGGTATTGTTGAGTGCAATCCCTCTGGGAGTACAGATAAAAATCCAGTAGTCGATCCAAAGACAAATGATGAGGCAAGTTCACTGAAAGAGTGTTGGACCCATTTATTTCCCCAGTAGCAAAGTTCCATCCTAGCACAATAAGGTCTTTGACAAGCAATGAGGTTGTGCCATGTGCGGCTTTAAATATCCACATACATGATTGCAACTTAATTACTGACATGATTGGCATAGTGCAAACAGTGGAGTGATTACATTACATGAAACATTAAAAACATATTTTATATTGGTATAAACATGATTCAAAGATACATGTACTCGAAGTCCATGATTGCAGATCCCATAGGATTGTACATAATGTAACCTAAATAGCAATATAGCTGTGCACATACAGAAATCATAACGCTGCTGCTCACTAGTGTTGAGCGAGCATGCTCGGCCGAACTCGCTGTTCGGCCGAGCATGCCTACGCTCGGGTCCGCTCGGTGTTCGGCCCCAATGCAAGTCAACGGGGACGGATCCGTCTGGTTTGACACAATAGTAAACGGATCCGTCCCCATTGACTTGCATTGGGGTCATGACGGATCCGTCATGAACTCCATTGAAAGTCAATGGAAGACGGATCTGTTTGGTGTGACACAATAGTAAACAGATCCGTCCTCCATTGACTTTCAATGGAGTTCATGACGGATCCATCACCTATCACTTTTTTTTTTTCATTGAAGAATTCAAGGTGTAATTTTTTTCATTCACCAGCAGAGGGCGAAATGTAATGAAGAGGCTCCACTGCTGAGGAGAAGAAGCCTGAGGAGGAGGAGGTAAGTGGTCTGTGTTTGTTTGTTTTTTTGTTTGTTTGTTTTCTATTTTTCAGGATCGTGAATCCATACCAGCAAGCACTAAGCCCAGTATTAGTTATCAGGGCCGTCTGTAGATAGCCGTGATTACTAAAACTGCAATGTTGTAAAAAAACACACACACACTTATAAAATAATTTATTGAAATAAATACTCCCCCAGACCCCTGTTTGACCATTTTATCTAAAAAATAAAAAAGCTAGTCCGACGTAATCCACGAATCCGACATAGTCCTCAGCATTCAGGATCCTGAAAAATAGAAAACAAACAAACAAAAAAGCAAAAACAAACACATTCCACTTACCTCCTCAGGCTTCTTCTTTGTAGTGATTTCTCCTATCCAGCAGGTGGCGCTGAGGTACAACTTACCACTCTGGGCGCCGTCTTCCGGCTGGACGGGAGCTGCCAGGGAAGGTAAGTGGTGTCTCTGTGTGTCTGGTTGTTTTTTTTTTTTTTAATTTTGAACACTTGTGTAAACCAGGCACCCTCCACTCCTCCGAGCGGGGGTGCCTGGTTTACTCCCATAGACTTCAATTATGCTCGGGTGCTCGGCCGAGCACTCGAGCACCCCTGAGTGCTCGGCCAGAGCACCTAAGCGAACAAGCACCGGTGTGCTCGATCATCACTACTGCTCACCATTTCACCATTGGTGGTTCCTGTGGGTAGATGGCGTTCATTGCAGGCCAGTGTGTATGCATACGATGTGCAGTGATGTCGGACCGCCTGCCCTGACTGGCTTATCATATGTCCAAAGGCTACTCACCTGCATCAGCGGGATGTGTACTATGCCAGACACAAAAACGTCATCAGTGGGCCGAGGGCAGGACTCCAAGTAATCAGCCTGCATGTGTTGGCCGCCTGAACGTGTCAGAAGGACATTGGAAGTGGCAATCACCATGGTGACAGTAAACAATAACTTATAATAGCAATCGCCAAAGTGCCACAATATGTTGGATAAGCAAAGCTTAGAGAATATATCGCAAATATGTGGAATGCACTTCGAAGGAGAGGTCATCCCCTTTTCATTTGCAAAACACCTTGTTTGTAAGATGTATGTTCCCATTATGAACCCTTATGCTGGGGAAAGGTTACACCTTTAGGAAGGGAAATTGAAATAAGGACATGTAGGGCCCAGTTAAATGTCCTGCACGCACTTGGTGTGTGTAGGCGCAAAGTCCTGAGAAACACCTGTAGCACAGGGATATGCTATGTACAGTCATCCAAAAGTTTTGAGAATGATACAAATATTAATTTTTACAAAGTCTACTGCTTCAGTTTTTATAATGGCAATTTGCATATACTCCAGAATGTTATAAAGAGTGATCAGCTTAACAGCAATTACTTGCAAAGTCAATATTTGCCTAGAAAATGAACTTTATCCCCCAAAACACATTTCAACATCATTGCAGCCCTGCCTTAAAATGACCAGCTAACATCGTTTCAGTGATTGCTCCATTAACACAGGTGTGGGTGTTGATGAGGACAGGGCTGGAGATCAATCTGTCATGATTAAGTAAGAATGACACCACTGGACACTTTAAAAGGAGGCTGGTGCTTGGCATCATTGTTTCTCTTCTGTTAACCATGGTTATCTCTAAAGAAACACGTGCAGCTAGAAAGATTGCACCTCAGTCAACAATCTATCGCATCATCAAGAACTTCAAGGAGAGAGGTTCCATTGTTGCCAAAAAGGCTCCAGGGCGCCCAAGAAAGACCAGCAAGCGCCAGGACCGTCTTTTAAAAGTGTTTCAGCTGCGGGATCGGGCTACCAGCAGTGCAGAGCTTGCTCAGGAATGGCAGCAGGCAGGTGTGAGTGCATCTGCACGCACTGTGAGGCGGAGACTCTTGGAGCAAGGCCTGGTCTCAAGGAGGGCAGCAAAGAAGCCACTTCTCTCCAGAAAAAACATCAGGGACAGACTGATATTCTGCAAAAGGTACAGGGAGTGGACTGCTGAGGACTGGGTTAAAGTCATTTTCTCTGATGAATCCCCTTTTCAATTGTTTGGGACATCTGGAAAACAGCTTATTCGGAGAAGACGAGGTGAGCGCTACCACCAGTCTTGTCTCATGCCAACTGTAAAGCATCCTGAAACCATTCATGTGTGGGGTTGCTTCTCAGCCAAGGGAATCGGCTCTCTCACAGTCTTGCCTAAAAACACAGCCATGAATAAAGAATGGTACCAGAGTGTCCTCCGAGAGCAACTTCTCCCAACCGTCCAAGAGCAGTTTGGCGATCAACAATGCCTTTTCCAGCATGATGGAGCACCTTGCCATAAAGCAAAGGTGATAACTAAATGGCTCAGGGAACAAAACATAGAGATTTTGGGTCCATGGCCTGGAAACTCCCCAGATCTTAATCCCATTGAGAACTTGTGGTCAATCATCAAGAGACGGGTGGACAAACAAAAACCTACAAATTCTGACAAAATGCAAGCATTGATTGTGCAAGAATGGACTGCTATCAGTCAGGATTTGGTCCAGAAGTTGATTGAGAGCATGCCAGGGAGAATTGCAGAGGTCCTGAAGAAGAAGGGTCAACACTGCAAATATTGACTTGCTGCATTAACTCATTCTAACTGTCAATATAAGCTTTTGTTACTCATAATATGATTGCAATTATATTTCTGTATGTGATAAAAACATCTGACAAACACACATAAAAACCAGAGGGCAGCAGATCATGTGAAAATATAATATTTGTGTCATTCTCAAAACTTTTGGCCATGACTGTAGAAACACAGACCTAATCTATTCAGGAACTGATATGGCGAAACCGAGGAGGAGGAGGGACAAAGGTTTTTTCTTTCTAAAGAAAAGAGAATAAGAGAGAAAAGCAAGATAAGTTTCACATACTCTACATTAGTGTATGTTATTTGTTGATTCATAAATAATACAAAGACATAACAGGCCTAACCACTGGTTCAGAATAGTAGATCAGATGTTTGGCAGAACACTTACATCTATCCATAAAGTCCCTATTTGAATTTGGTATTGAAACGCTTTGGTTTAAGAGTTTACAGTCGGTAAATCCATTGTTATTCTTTTTGCTTGAGGATGGTTTCTCTGTCGCTACCTCTTTTAAGAGGTGAGGCATGATCCAGAACTCTAAATTTGAGGTTCCTTTCCTTATGTCCCATCTCCACAAAATGTTTTGGGACAGGGAGGTCCTTCCTTTTTTGTCGTATAGTATATCTATGCTAATTTAACCCAGTCTTCAAGACCGATGTGGTCTAGAGGAGATCACATGGACATTGAAGAAGGTAGACCACATAGGTACTGTCACAGGTCAAGAAGTGCAGAATGTCATAATGTATACCTGAGATAGGCTGTATAAAAGAATTATCCTTCAACATATAAGAGCAATTTATACATCTCACACATGGGTAACACCCCAGTCTTTTGGTGTCAATGTAGGATTGTATGACTTTTTTGCTGGAGACGCTTTCATCAACATGTCACGAAGGTTGGCCAGACATCCATATGACATTAAGGCCTCTTTCACACAAACATATTTTTTGCGGACTCCGATCAGCATTTTTCTCATGAAAAATATGGACCCATTCATTTCTATGGGTCCGCAAAAAATGGTGCTGTCCGCATCCGTTGCTCCGTTCCGTAGCCCGCAAAAAAAAATAGAGCATGTCCTATTCTTGTCCGTATTACGGACAAGAATAGTACTGTTCTATTAGGGGCCAGCTGTTCCGTTCCGCAAAATACGGAATGCACACGGATGCCATCCGTTGTTTTTGCGGCTCCGCAATTTGCGGACCGCAAAACACAACGTTCGTGTGAAAGAGGCCTAAGGGTGAGATTTATAGTTCCCTGATATGATGCAAATTACTGGTAAGCACTAGCCAATGTTGTCTAATGATTGTGTTGATCTAACCACTATGTTCAGAGATGGTGGAGACAAATGGGACTCTTGTGAGTGGCGTCTTTTTCTATATAAGTCCGGTCCCGAGTATGGATGGATTCTGGCTATGTTTCTTGTGGTATCAAGGGTATTAAGGATGGTATCAAGGATATCAAGGGACCCTCTTGAGGATGTCAAACTTTGAGTCGTGTGATACACATTTATATACATTAGTGTCATTGAGTTGACACTGATTGGATTGTGACTAGAGATGAGCGAGCATACTCGTCCGAGCTTGGTGCTCGTTCGAGTATTAGGGTACTCGGAAGTGCTCGCTGCTCGGACGAGTATCTCGCCATGCTCGAGGAAATGGCAACTTCCGCATCGTGCTTTTTTGGCGCCTATAAACTCAGCCAATCACAAGCCAGGAGACTCTGCGGTACACCCAGCATCACGTGGGGCCCTTACATGTCGATAGCAGGGGTTGGCTGGCCTGATCAGGTGACCCTGGAATATACTAGTGACTGGCCGCGGTGCTCGGCTCAGATGCCATCTGGATGTCGTTAGGGATAGAGCTGCTGCGTTTCAGGGACAGTGTTAGGGCCTGCATTTAGTTCTCTGTTAGGCAGGAATCACCCACAAAGAACCCAACAGCCCTTCTAAGGGCTACAAGACATTTTTTTTGTCTCCTGGCTTGGCTGGCTGGCACTAGTAGTGCAGCTATCGCCATATATAACCCCCCTTTTTTTAATGTTATATCTCAGTGATACAAATCCATATCACACAGCAGTGTGGAACCATTCTGTGTGTCACAGTTCAGTACACTCACTATTTTCTGTCCAGGTGACACTTTCTGTACGTCACTGAATACAACCAAGTCTTTTGCTGCCTGTCACGTATATAGCTTGATCCCAAAAATCTCTGTGCGACATTTGTATGGGTCGCAGTCTAAATAGCCACCATTAACAGGGTGTGAGTTAGGTCTACGATAGTTCCTGCACGTCACGTTCCCAAAAAAACAAAACTACAAAAAAATATAGAAAACAAAATATAGAAAAAAAATTAGTTGTATTTGTTGTTTTAGCTCAGTGATACAAATCCATTTCACACAGCTGCGTGTAACCTTTCTGTGTGTCACAGTTCAGCACACTCACTCCAATCCGTATTTTCTGTCCAGGTGACACTTTCTGTACGTCACTGAATGCAACCAAGTCTTTTGCTGCCTGTCACGTATATAGCTTGATCCCAAAAATCTCTGTGCAACATTTGTCTGGGTCGCAGTCTAAAT
Organism: Rhinella marina; assembly: GCA_900303285.1. Lineage (NCBI taxonomy): Eukaryota > Metazoa > Chordata > Amphibia > Anura > Bufonidae > Rhinella > Rhinella marina. The sequence continues at coordinate 42,725 of ONZH01021037.1, forward strand.
AGCCACCATTAACAGGGTGTGAGTTAAGTCTACGATAGTTCCTGCACGTCACGTTCCCAAAAAAACAAAACTAAAAAAAAATATAGAAAACAAAATATATAAAAAAAATTAGTTTTTTTGTTGTTTTAGCTCAGTGATACAAATCCATTTCACACAGCTGCGTGTAACCTTTCTGTGTGTCACAGTTCAGCACACTCACTCCAATCCGTATTTTCTGTCCAGGTGACACTTTCTGTACGTCACTGAATACAACCAAGTCTTTTGCTGCCTGTCACGTATATAGCTTGATCGCAAAAATCTCTGTGCGACATTTGTATGGGTCGCAGTCTAAATAGCCACCATTAACAGGGTGTGAGTTAGGTCTACGATAGTTCCTGCACGTCACGTTCCCAAAAAAACAAAACTACAAAAAAATATAGAAAACAAAATATATAAAAAAATTAGTTTTTTTGTTGTTTTAGCTCAGTGATACAAATCCATTTCACACAGCTGCGTGTAACCTTTCTGTGTGTCACAGTTCAGCACACTCACTCCAATCCGTATTTTCTGTCCAGGTGACACTTTCTGTACGTCACTGAATACAACCAAGTCTTTTGCTGCCTGTCACGTATATAGCTTGATCCCAAAAATCTCTGTGCGACATTTGTCTGGGTCGCAGTCTAAATAGCCACCATTAACAGGGTGTGATTTAGGTCTACAATAGTTCCTGTACGTCACGTTCCCAAAAAAACAAAACTACAAAAAAAATATAGAAAACAAAATATATAAAAAAAATTAGTTGTATTTGTTGTTTTAGCTCAGTGATACAAATCCATTTCACACTGCTGCGTGGAACCTTTCTGTGTGTCACAGTTCAGCACGCTCACTCCAATCCGTATTTTCTGTCCAGGTGACACTTTCTGTACGTCACTTAATTAAACCATACTGAACAAGTTTGTGGGTTCAGTACACCAGGCCCATTTATTTATTTTTTTTATATAATACACTTATATACAGAAAATGTTGAACCCCAGGGCTAAGGGTCGAGGACGAGGGCGTGGGCGTGGGCATTCAATTACTGCAGGGGGCAGAGGCCGTGGTCCTGGGCAGGGTGAGACAGTACCTGCTGATGAGGGAGCTGTGGAACGCCGCAGAGCTACACTCCCTAGCTTCATGTCTCAACTTACAGGGACATGTGGTAGAGGACTGTTGAAACCACAACAGTGCGAACAGCTGATCTTGTGGATTGCGGATAATGCTTCAAGTAATTTGTCCACCAGTCAGTCTTCCACGCAGTCCACCCACGTTACCCAAGGGAGCACTCCTCTGGTTCCTCCACCTCAACCTCCTTCCCCCCAGTCTGCCCCCTCCCAGGAAAATTTGGAATGCGATCCGGCATACTCTCAGGAACTGTTTTCTGGACCGTTCCCAGAGTCACAAACCACTTCTCAGGTTGCTGCTGACCTCGTTCCCGATGCCCAAGTTTCCAACTGTCGCAGTCTGTGGGTGATGATGATGATGATGATGACAATGTTGAGTTAGTGGAAGAAGTTTGTAAAGAGGTGTCGGACGATGAGGAGACACGGTTGTCAGACAGTGGTGAAGTTGTTGTAAGGGGAGGAGTTCCGAGGGGGGAGCAGACTGAGGAATCGGAGGATGACGAGGTGACTGACCCAAGCTGGGTTGATAAGCCGAGTGAAGACAGTGCTTCTGAGGCGGAGGCGAGTGCTGCACCAGAACAGGTTGTAAGAGGCAGTGGTGTGGCCAGAGGGAGAAGCAGGGCCAGATCTGGTACATCAGCAGCAACTGTTTCACGTAGTGAAGCTCCCGTGGTGAGGCCTAGATGTTCTCAAGTCTGGAGGTTCTTTAAAGAAAGTGAGGATGACCGACGGACTGTGGTGTGCAACCTGTGCCACACCAGGATCAGCAGGGGTGCCACCACTACTAGCCTAGCCACCACCAGCATGCGCAGGCATATGAGTGCTAAACACCCCACTCAATGGAACCAAGGCCGTTCACCACCTCCTGCGGGTCACACTACTGCTCCTTCCCCTGTGTCACTCGCTGCCTCTGCTAGTCAACCCCCTGCGTCACTCGCTGCCTCTGCTAGTCAACCCCCTGCGTCACTCGCTGCCTCTGCTAGTCAACCCCCTTCCCAGGACCACGGCATGAGCGCCTCCCGCCGGAAAACCACACCTTCGCCTCCACGATCCTCCACAGTGTCCACCAACGTGTCCCAGCGCAGCGTTCAGCTGTCTTTACAGCAGACGCTGGAGCGCAAGAGGAAATACAGTTCCACCCACACACATGCCCAAGCCCTCAACGTCCACATCTCCAAATTGCTTAGCCTGGAGATGCTGCCCTATAGTCTGGTAGAGACCGAGGCCTTTCGCAATCTCATGGCGGTGGCTGACCCTCAGTATTCGGTCCCCAGCCGCCACTATTATTCCCGATGTGCCGTCCCAGACCTACACCAGCACGTGTCACAGAACATCATCCGTGCCCTGACCAACGCTGTTTCTGAGAAGGTCCACCTAACGCACGGACACGTGGACAAGTGCTGCCTGGCAGGGACACTATATCTCACTGACGGCACATTGGGTTAACTTGGTGGAGGCTGGGACCGAGAATGACCCTGGGGCCGCTCATGTACTGCCCACACCGAGGATTGCGGGGCCTACCTCGGTCACGGTCTCTCAGACGTACTATGCCTCCTCCTCCGACCCCTCCTCCTCCTCCACCGAATTACCATCCGTGGGCACGGCGCCTTCAGTCGGTAGCTCTAGGCGCAGCAGCAGTGCCGTGGGTAAGCGCCAGCGGGCGGTGCTCAAACTGCTGAGCTTAGGTGACAAAAGGCACACCGCCCAAGAGCTGTTACAGGGCATCACGGCGCAGACCGATGTGTGGCTGGCACCACTGAACCTCAAGCCAGGCATGGTTGTGTGTGACAACGGGCGTAACCTGGTGGCGGCTCTGCAACTCGGCAGACTGACATATGTGCCATGCCTGGCCCACGTGTTCAATCTAATAGTTCAGCGGTTCCTCAAGACATACCCCAATCTGTCTGATTTGCTCACCAAGGTGCGCCGCATCTGTGCGCATTTCCGCAAGTCGACCACAGATGCTGCCACTCTCAGGGCAGCGCAGCGCCGCCTACAACTACCCGCTCACCGACTGTTGTGCGACGTGCCCACGAGATGGAATTCGACATTAAACATGTTATTCAGAGTTTACCAGCAGCGCAGTGCGATTGTAGACTGCCAGATGTCAACTTCCAACAGAACTGGTAGTCAGGTCAGTCAGATTCCTCAAGTCTACAATGAGGAGTGGACGTGGATGTCTGATATCTGCCAGCTGTTGAGCAACTTTGAGGAGTCAACACAGATGGTCAGCGGTGATGCCGCCATTATCAGCCTCACCATCCCGCTGCTTTGCCTGTTGAAAAACTCACTGCTCAGCATCAAGTCGGATGCTTTGCGCTTGTCACAAGAGACGGTGGAGGAAGATACGTCGCTTGATAGCCAGAGCACCCTCCGGTCTGTTTCTCAGCGCGTATCGGAGGAGGGGGATGAGGATGAGGAGGAAGAGGAGGAGAATGTCGGTGAGACAGTAGAGGCTACCAGTGCTCAGTCCTTAACTCTTGAGCGTGTATGGGCTGAAGAGGAGGACTTGGAAAAGGAGGAGGAGGAGGAAATGGAGAGTCAGGCTAGTGAGGAGAGGGAATTCTTGCGTGTTGGGACTCTGGCGCACATGGCAGACTTCATGTTAGGCTGCCTATCCCGTGACCCTCGCGTTAGAAGAATTTTTTCAAACACTGATTACTGGGTGTTCACTCTCCTGGACCCACGGTACAAGCAGAACCTTTCCACTCTCATCCCTGCAGAGGAAAGGAGTATGAGAGTGAATAGATATCAACAGGCCCTGGTGCACAAGCTGAAACAATTCTTCCCATCCGACGCCGCTAGCGGCAGAGGGCATGGTTCTGTGGGCCAAGTAGCGGGGGAGAGGAGGCGAGCAGTCAGCTTGTCCAGCACTGGCAGGGGAACGCTCTCCAAGGCCTTTGCCAGTTTTATGTCACCCCAGCAAGACACTGTCACCTGTCCCCAGTCTAGGCAGAGTAGGGGGAGCTGTACAGAAAGATGGTGAGGGAGTACCTAGCTGACCATACCAACGTCCATAGCGATCACTCTGCTCCATACAACTACTGGGTTTCAAAGCTGGACACGTGACCTAAACTGGCGCTGTACGCCTTGGAGGTGCTGGCCTGCCCTGCCGCTAGCGTGCTGTCAGAGCGGGTATTCAGTGCAGCTGATGGCGTCATCACCGATAAGCGTACACGCCTGTCAACTGATAGCGCTGACAGGCTGACGCTTATTAAAATGAACAAAGCCTGGATTTCACCGGAATTCAAATCTCCTCCGGGGGAAAGCAGCTAAAGATTAACATTACTTATGTATCCGATTCCTCTTCTCTACGCCTCCTACTCCTCCTCCATATCGTCTTTGCCTAACGCTGACAAAAAAAACGCCATTTTTCAGAGGTCCAACTGGCACTCTTTTACCACAATTTTTCAGGAGGGCCCCCTACAGGCCCTCTCTTCAAACAATTTTTCCGGAGGTCCACCTACAGGCCCTCTCTTCAAACAATTTTTCCGGAGGTCCACCTAAAGGCCCTCTCTCAAACAATTTTTCCGGGAGTTTCCACCTAAAGGCCCTCCTCCTTCAACAATTTTCCGGAGGTC
>ONZH01021038.1:0-48170 GCA_900303285.1 Rhinella marina
CTCCGCATTTTATTTTTTTTTTGTTGCAAATACAATATTTGGGTATATAATTAGGTATGTGAAATAATTTAGCAAGAGAACGCACAGTACAGTGGCCAATTAAAAGGCCTAGATATTGTATATTTCAAGGTACACAGCCGTGTAGTAACAGAACAGACGGTGGGTATTTACACCAGGTATGTGAGATAATTTAACAAGAGAACGCACAGTACAGTGGCCTATTAAATGGCCTAGATATTGTATATTTCAAAGTACACAGCCGTGTAGTAACTGAACAGACGGTGGGTATTTACACCAGGTATGTGAAATAATTTAACAAGAGAACGCACAGTACAGTGGCCTATTAAATGGCCTAGATATTGTATATTTCAAGGTACACAGCCGTGTAGTAACAGAACAGACGGTGGGTATTTACACCAGGTATGTGAGATAATTTAGCAAGATAACGCACAGTACAGTGGCCTATTAAAATGCCTAGATATTGTATATTTCAAGGTACACAGCCGTGTAGTAACAGAACAGACAGTGGGTATTTACACCAGGTATGTGAGATAATTTAACAAGAGAACGCACAGTACAGTGGCCTATTAAATGGCCTAGATATTGTATATTTCAAGGTACACAGCCGTGTAGTAACTGAACAGACGGTGGGTATTTACACCAGGTATGTGAGATAATTTAGCTAGAGAACGCACAGTACAGTGGCCTATTAAAATGCCTAGATATTGTATATTTCAAGGTACACAGCCGTGTAGTAACAGAACAGACGGTGGGTATTTACACCAGGTATGTGAGATAATTTAACAAGAGAACGCACAGTACAGTGGCCTATTAAATGGCCTAGATATTGTATATTTCAAGGTACACAGCCGTGTAGTAACAGAACAGACGGTGGGTATTTACACCAGGTATGTGAGATAATTTAACAAGAGAACGCACAGTACAGTGGCCTATTAAATGGCCTAGATATTGTATATTTCAAGGTACACAGCCGTGTAGTAACTGAACAGACGGTGGGTATTACACCAGGTATGTGAAATAATTTAACAAGAGAACGCACAGTACAGTGGCCTATTAAATGGCCTAGATATTGTATATTTCAAGGTACACAGCCGTGTAGTACAGAACAGACGGTGGTATTTACACCAGGTATGTGAGATAATTAGCAAGAGAACGCACAGTACAGTGGCCTATTAAAATGCCTAGATATTGTATATTTCAAGGTACACAGCCGTGTAGTAACTGAACAGACGGTGGGGTATTTACACCAGGTATGTGAAATAATTTAACAAGAGAACGCACAGTACAGTGGCCTATTAAATGGCCTAGATATTGTATATTTCAAGGTACACAGCCGTGTAGTAACAGAACAGACGGTGGGTATTTACACCAGGTATGTGAGATAATTTAGCAAGAGAACGCACAGTACAGTGGCCTATTAAAATGCCTAGATATTGTATATTTCAAGGTACACAGCCGTGTAGTAACAGAACAGACGGTGGGTATTTACACCAGGTATGTGAGATAATTTAACAAGAGAACGCACAGTACAGTGGCCTATTAAATGGCCTAGATATTGTATATTTCAAGGTACACAGCCGTGTAGTAACTGAACAGACGGTGGGTATTTACACCAGGTATGTGAGATAATTTAGCAAAGAGAACGCACAGTACAGTGGCCTATTAAAATGCCTAGATATTGTATATTTCAAGGTACACAGCCGTGTAGTAACAGAACAGACGGTGGGTATTTACACCAGGTATGTGAGATAATTTAACAAGAGAACGCACAGTACAGTGGCCTATTAAATGGCCTAGATATTGTATATTTCAAGGTACACAGCCGTGTAGTAACAGAAACAGACGGTGGGTATTTACACCAGGTATGTGAGATAATTTAACAAGAGAACGCACAGTACAGTGGCCTATTAAATGGCCTAGATATTGTATATTTCAAGGTACACAGCCGTGTAGTAACTGAACAGACGGTGGGTATTTACACCAGGTATGTGAAATAATTTAACAAGAGAACGCACAGTACAGTGGCCTATTAAATGGCCTAGATATTGTATATTTCAAGGTACACAGCCGTGTAGTAACAGAACAGACGGTGGGTATTTACACCAGGTATGTGAGATAATTTAGCAAGAGAACGCACAGTACAGTGGCCTATTAAAATGCCTAGATATTGTATATTTCAAGTACACAGCCGTGTAGTAACAGAACAGACGGTGGGTATTTACACCAGGTATGTGAGATAATTTAACAAGAGAACGCACAGTACAGTGGCCTATTAAATGGCCTAGATATTGTATATTTCAAGGTACACAGCCGTGTAGTAACTGAACAGACGGTGGGTATTTACACCAGGTATGTGAGATAATTTAGCTAGAGAACGCACAGTACAGTGGCCTATTAAAATGCCTTGATATTGTATATTTCAAGGTACACAGCCGTGTAGTAACAGAACAGACGGTGGGTATTTACACCAGGTATGTGAGATAATTTAACAAGAGAACGCACAGTACAGTGGCCTATTAAATGGCCTAGATATTGTATATTTCAAGGTACACAGCCGTGTAGTAACAGAACAGACGGGTGGGTATTTACACCAGGTATGTGAGATAATTTAACAAGAGAACGCACAGTACAGTGGCCTATTAAATGGCCTAGATATTGTATATTTCAAGGTACACAGCCGGTGTAGTAACTGAACAGACGGTGGGTATTTACACCAGGTATGTGAGATAATTTAGCTAGAGAACGCACAGTACAGTGGCCTATTAAAATGCCTAGATATTGTATATTTCAAGGTACACAGCCGTGTAGTAACAGAACAGACGGTGGGTATTTACACCAGGTATGTGAGATAATTTAGCAAGAGAACGCACAGTACAGTGGCCTATTAAAATGCTTAGATATTGTATATTTCAAGGTACACAGCCGTGTAGTAACTGAACAGACGGTGGGTATTTACACCAGGTATGTGAAATAATTTAACAAGAGAACGCACAGTACAGTGGCCTATTAAATGGCCTAGATATTGTATATTTCAAGGTACACAGCCGTGTAGTAACAGAACAGACGGTGGGTATTTACACCTGGTATACAAAAAGGGTATTGCAGGCACACAGAACCCAGAACACTAGAGCCAAATAAACTGTATTTAAAAAAATAAAATAAAATTCACAGCCGTATACTGCCAGATCAGATGGTGCATATACACACTAGTTATATAACAGGGTTTTTCAGCCAAAAAGAACGCTGAACAGTAGTGCCAAATATAGTTTGGTATGTAGCAGAGCACCTAATACACCACTAATGCCTCTCTCTGTCCCTACTCCAGCAGCTATCCCTGAATACGGCAGCCGTTCTCTGTAAAGTGTATCTTGTAGTAAAGCTATCACTGTAGTGCACTATAGTAGCCCTGATAAGGGCTTTTAATCACGCTCCTGCCTGTCCAACTGCTAAAACCTGTCTGTCCCTTCTCCAGCCTCTGTCCCTGACTAAGTTCACGCAGCATATGCGTACGAGCAGGAAGAGCTGAGTTTTTAATATTCGAGGTCACATGGTTTTTCCAGCCAATCCATGTAGACGCTGTTTTCGCGCTGCCAGCGTGCTCAGCGTGCCTGTCATACCCCCCCTGCATGTTGATTGGTGGAAAAAGAGCGCCAGGGAAGGTGGGAGGGGAAACGAATTCTAAGTGCGCCATCGCCGTTATACTCGATTGAAATCGAGTATGCCGAATAGCGTAGTATTCGATCGAATACCGGCTCGATCGAACACTACTCGCTCATCTCTAATAATGACATGTAGACACACAGGGACATGAATCATCTATCTGGAAAATTCCATGTCCATATATATCACATTCTGCCAAAGAGTTCCCCATTTCGCAGTCCTTCGCTAACTTCCTGTAACGAATCAAGTGATGGTGACTCATATTTCTCAATTATAGATTTTAAGCATAAAGCTGCAGAAAATGGTAAATTTGATAATTCCATACAATTTAGAACAATTTTGTTCATAAACTACTTAATTTCTTTCACAGTAAGTTTTGGGGGAACCTTTCCCTCCACTCAGTAGCTGACTCAGTCTTGTAATGAATATATATGGCAAGTATGTTCTGAATTTGCTGAATATGGGTCATAAGGTTGTCTCAAAGACATGTCATGGAGCATTGAAGATCTAGAGCTGGTCACATATGGTATGCTCAGTAGTTACTGTACATCTAATCATCCAATGTAGATAAGAAATAATAAATTAAACAGTAGCATAGAACTAGTCCATAGGCGATTGAATTAATTATTCGTCATTGAGGAATATCAAAAATGTCAAACTAGCATTTGGAAAAAAAATTGGGCCAAATAGAAACTGAAGTGATTAACAAAAAACTAATTTAATGGAATGTACAAAAGACAATACAGTCAAACTCAATTGCACCACTTTGTCAACTCCCTAAAGAACACATACAAAGTAGAATATTCCACTGACTAATAAATATAAACTATTAACTCTAAATATTTTTTTTGACCAGGCTCCACATGATGTTCATACATAACAAACCAAACAACATCCAAAGACAGAACAATAAAACTGCAGTTATTGTTAGGCTAGTTTTACACCTGCATCTGGCAGGTATCTGCTGGACATATAAATGTTGCAAAAAGCTCCGTGCAGCAGTTTTCGCCTGGCTGATTTCCAGCATACAGTATTTGCTGGGTAGTGGCTGGATATCTGCTGGACCTCATTATAGTCAATTGGGTTTGGCGGGAAGGCCGTAGTATCTGGCAATGCTGGATCCAGAGAACTCCAGCAGCCACAGGTGTGAAACTAGCCTTATAGATGGACAGGCAATAGGGGCTAAGAGTTAGAAATTAAGGTGATATGGAGTCAGTCTGACGGGAAAGGGGAAAAAGAGTGTCCATGTAGTGGGTAACCCTATGTACAAATGTATATAATATCTTTGTGCCTTTCTCACAGTCATTCATTTGTATACTGCCTGATGAAGGGCCCTCTGTGCTCTAAAAGCTTCCAAACATCATTTTCTGGTTAGCCAATAAAGGTATCACTGCTATAATACTTGTATTTTTTAACGCTTTTTTAGCTATGCATCCTAAGGGCCTAAATGTAGAAGGAGAGTTGTACGGATCTCTGTGGGTGGGGTAGATGTGCCTCATGTACCTTCTCTGTCCAGCTGTTTACCAGCATAGGGACAGTCTTGTGGCTACCCCTCTCTTTTTCTCCACTTTAATTGTTACTATTTTAAATATTTCCACTGTTTTCCTTAATATGACGAATAGAGGATCCTCCATTTAGGTATTCATTTGTTATTGAATGACTGTATAACTACAATGTGTATATAACCACAATTAGTCAACTGTACTGTGTGTTTCTGTATGTTATTTATTGTGTACTATTTTTCCTAATGGTATTGTCAAGAAATATGCATTGGTAAAGAGTAATAATAAAATATAGGCTTCAATAGGGATCTTCAATACTCCTGAGGATCCAAGACATGTCTTTTGAGACAACCATATGACCTATATAAGGCAAGACTAAATGTAACTACCATATACAGTGCCTTGCAAAAGTATTTGGCCCCATGGAACTTTTCAACCTTTTGCCACATCTCAGGCTTCAAACAAAAAGTTATGACAATTTAAATTTTTGGTGAAGAATTAACAACATGTGGGTCACAATTGTGAAGTTGAACAAAATTTATTGGATCATTTAAACTTTTTTTTGTAATAATAAAACTGAAAAGTTGGGCGTGCAAAATTATTCGGCCCATTTACTTTCAGTTTAGAAAATTCACCCCAGAAGTTCATTGAGGATCTCTGAATGATCCAATGTTGTCCTAAATGACTGATGAAGATAAATAGAATCCACCTGTGTGTAATCAAGTCTCCGTATAAATGCACCTGCTCTGTGATAGTCTCAGGGTTCTGTTTAAAGCACAGAGAGCATCATGTGACCAAGGAACACACCAGGCAGGTCCGTGATACTGTTGTGGAGAAATTTAAAGCCGGATTTAGATACCAAAAGATTTCCCAAGCTTTAAACATCCCGAGGAGCACTGTGCAAGCGATCATATTGAAATGGAAGGAGTATCAGACCACTGCAAATCTACAAAGACCCAGCCGTTCCTCTAAACTTTCATCTCAAACAAGGAGAAGACTGATCAGAGATGCAGCCAAGAGGCCCATGATCACTCTGGATGAACTGCAGAGATCTACAGCTGAGGTGGGAGAGTCTGTCCATAGGACAACAATCAGTCCAACACTTCCCAAATCTGGCCTTTATGGAAGAGTGGCAAGAAGAAAGCCATTTCTCAAAGATATCCATAAAAAGTCTTGTTTACAGTTTGCCACAAGCCACCTGGGAGACACACCAAACATGTGGAAGAAGGTGCTCTGGTCAGATGAAACCAAAATCAAAGCAACACAGCTCATCACCCTGAACACACCATCCCCACTGTCAAACATGGTGGTGGCAGCATCATGGTTTGGGCCTGCTTTTCATCAGCAGGGACAGGGAAGATAGTTAAAATTGATGGGAAGATGGATGGAGCCAAATACAGGACCATTCTGAATGAAAACCTGTTGGAGTCTGCAAAAGACCTGAGACTAGGAAGGAAATTTATCTTCCAACAAGACAATGATCCCAAACATAAAGCAAAATCTACAATGGAATGGTTCAAAAATAAATGTATCCATGTCTTAGAATGGCCAAGTCAAAGTCCAGACCTGAATCCAATTGTGAATATGTGGGAAGATCTGAAAATTACTGTTCACAAACGCTCTCCATCCAACCTCAAAGAGCTCGAGCTGAATTTCAGTCTCTAGATGTGCAAAACTGATAGACCCCAAGCAACTTGCAGCTGTAATCGCAGCAAAAGGTGGTGCAACAAAGTATTAATGCAAGGGGGCCGAATAATTTTGCCCCTGCTCCACTTTTCAGTTTTATTATTACAAAAAAGTTTAAATGATTCAATAAATTTCGTTCCACTTCACAATTGTGACCCACTTGTTGTTGATTCTTCACCAAAAATTTAAAATGTTATATATTTTAGTTTGAAGCCTGAAATATGGCAAAAGGTTGAAAAGTTCCAGGGGGCCGAATACTTTCGCAAGGCACTGTATATTTATTAAAAGACTGTGTCAGGTATTGAGAAGGGGAACAGGTGCCCCAAAACTCATATAGCACAAGTGACCAGCTCTACACAAGCAACCACTGACAAACTGTTGGATTGTCTAAAACAAAAATGCTCAGCACTGCTTAAAATTGCCAGCCGCCACTATTCCTGTATATTTGACAGTGCACATATACAAGTGGAACCTAGGATTTAATACTACCTTATATGTACATGACTCCACTGGTCCACAGTGTGTGTGTGTGTAATATATACTATATATATATATATATATATATATATATATATATATATATATATATATATATATGGAATGGCAGCACTGGCTATAAATAAATCCTTACAAAGGAAAGGTGCAATGCCAAAGGAAATAGGCAATTACCCAAAATAGAAAAAAAAAAGAAAAAACGGCAGCACTCTTAAAAATAAATACTTTATTCACCCATGTGGTATATATATATATATATATATATATATATATATATATATATATAATTTTTTTCAAGGTTAGAAAACAGATCAGCATTTTTAAGGTCTTAATCTTTACCAGTGTAATTGAACACACATTTGATTGTGGTGCTTTGAGACTAATTAAGTGAATCTGTTGCTTGATTGATGTTATGTTTACCTGATTAAGGAACCAAAAAAGCGAGTGCATTGAACTCATTGATCAAATGCATCTTCAATCCATGTACATGATCTTAATGCAAGTGAGATGGATTAAAAATAATAATGTTATTTTTAATGGTAACATTAAATATGTAAACTTCAAGAGATACTCACAATTAATAGTCATTTTTCAGATGCATGGCCTGTTGGTATTAAATATCCAAGCATAAATGAAGTCTTGTTCTCAAATTGAGTTTAGAAACTATATACGAGATTAGTGTGAGTAAAATTGATCTGCCATAAGCAGTGTAAGAAGTTTGCTTAGGATTTCAAAGGCCTATCCTGAGAAACTATTTTTTTCTGCAACTGAGGTTGTATCCAAAAGGACTATAGATAATCATTTTAGACTTTATCTGATTCCAGTTCTTACTCCAGTTTGTGGGAAAAAAATCAGCCCTTTCCTTCCCAACTTGCCTCAAGTGTACTGCACTGCATAGTTTATTTAGGGATCATTATGATTTGGGCATTATATCACATTGTCTCGCATATGCTTATAATGCACTGTTCCTCTGTATATTTGAAAAAAGTGACACAACTACAGAACTGCAAAAATGACTGCAAAACTTAGGCGTTATTCAACATGGTACCATCAGTTGGCATCAAAGTCACTACAATCAACATAATTGCTAAGGTGATTTTTTAAAAATGTATATGCAAGATATATATTATTAGAAGAATATAGATATAAGAGATGAGCAAATTTGTTAAATTTAATTTCCAAGCCAAATCAAATAAGCTACAATAAGCCTGGTGTGCTACTCTGGGTTTCTGGGCAATATATATGTGTCGCCTGGGGCTGCTCTTTCTCATTAGCGAGTGGAATGTACATAGTGTATGTGTGAATTATTGTAGACCAGGGCAACATTCCTCTGGGTTTCTGGGAAAGATATTCAAGTTAGTTTTTGAAGTAGCTATTCCTACCTTATGCCAGCAGATGGGAGATGTGCTAATTTTCATAGAATTTTCTCAGAAACCAAAAGGAACACTTACTGGCTTACACTACTTTTTTGTGTACTTGGCGCCATCCATAAAGATAAATAATAAAAGCAGTACTCTTCACGGTATCTGCCCAGCAGGATGATGTGGTGACGTCATAACTTCAGCATGCAAAAGATTTAGATGAGGTAAGTATGTACTTTTTTTTAACCCCTGATTAGGGATGAGCGAACTTCAAGTTTTGAAGCTCGAGCTCGTGTTCAGGTATATGCTGAATTGCGTTATGGATTCCATTACCACCAACCATAACAGTGTTCCATGACAGAATGCATAAGAGGCATTCCGTTATGCATTCCTTCATAATAGAAGTCATATTAGAAATCTTGTACATAACAGAAACCAGACTGATGCATTATGCTGCCATAGACTTCTATTATAGTATAACAAAATCCCAGCAGACGCTTGTAGTATCCAATATGTATGCTTATTTAATCATCCAGGTATATATAATCCAAACATAAAATGGACGCATTTCAGCACGTCCTGCCTTGACAGAACTATTCTAAGATATTTAGTCATAGATATAATCTTACTTTTAAATACTTATTTTAAATTTCTCACATCCCACAAAAATTCCATCACATGTCAGAGTTAACCAGGTAACTCTTTCTTTTAAATGACTACAGGCATCCATCCCAAACACAGCTACCTTCCAATTCACTTAAGTAACCCCTGCAAGGTCCAAACATAGCCATGCACTTTCTTCCGAACTTCATATGAAAAATCAAAATCCACATCATACACTACTCAAAAAAAGTTAGGGATATTTGGCTTGTGAGTGAAATTTCAGGATAAACCTAAAATGCACTCTAACCTTTAGAGGTGAATTTAATATGACCTTCTCTCAACTTTTCAATGCACATGTCTAACTGTAAAACGTTTCTGTACTTTTTGTATAACTTGCTGTTCTCTAACAAGGAGCTTAATGGCAAAATTCACAACAGGTGTTTGATCCATGAATCTCTCAATACATTTCCTGGTTCAATTAGAACTGTTGTTTAAACAGTACTCCTCATTATGCTGTTCACATTTTGACATCATAAGACCAAGACAACACCTAACAATTGATCAACAGTACCTTACCATTGTGAGGCTTGAAGCTGGATGTTCTCAGATGGAAGTGGCCACTGAGCTAAGTGTCACAGAGTGTCATCAACAGGTTGCAACAGAGATATAGAAAGACAGAAAGAGTCACAGCAAGGCATAGAAGTGGGTATCCTTTGGTAAAATTCCACACTGATGATGCTTCATTGAGAACAATGCCCTGCGGAACCGGATGATGAATTCCACACAACTCCAGGTACATTTAAAGGAAGGTGAGAGGCACCCAAGTGTCATATCAGTCCATTCCAAATTGTTTTCATCAGCATGTTTTGGGTGTTAGATGACCTGCAAGGGTACCTGACCATACCACCAGGCATCATGGTCTTGCATGTGCCAGGGAACATTCACACTGGATGAGGGTCCGGTGAGCTTCAGAGCTGTTCACTGATGAAATTTGATTCTGAGCAGAAATGATGGCCGCCAACAATGTTAAAGACATCAAGAAGAGCGCTACACATAGAACTGCCCTACACTTTGTGAATGGTACAGAGACAAGCCCATACTACATGAATAACATAACTTATCCAGTCATCGTGCCTCTGCATGAACAACACAGGCCTAATTTTATCTTCATGGACGCCAATGCACCAGAGCATCAAGGGAACTGCTGTTGTAGACTGGGGTACCTTAAATGGAGTAGCCTGCACTTTCTCCAGACCTGAAACTCTCTTTTTTGCACTTCTGTCACTAGCAGAATGATATCCAGTTTCATCCATACAATATTGAGCTTGACAAACCCTTTGACAAACCTTTGATTGTCTATTTGATTGTCTATTTTTTTTTCTTTTATATCCTACATACATTCTGTGCTTCATCAGACCTCAAACCAACAATGTCAGATACAATCTCAGTCATCTTCAACCTTTTCATCACCACACATTTCTCTTCACCCATTTCAAATAATAAAACTCAATTTTGGGGTTAAGTTACACAGGCACATTTTATTGTAACTTAACCCCAAAAACCACTCCACATTTGCAAACTCAATTTCTCTATTTTAATTCAATTTGTATACCTACTCCTTTTTCAATTGTTCCATCCTGCTTCCCCCCAAAAAAAGGTGTAGTGTTTTTTTTAATTTCCCTAGTTGTAAAAGGGAACGCGATTGCACAAAACAATTAGATTAACGGTATCACAGCTTTAATTATTTTAACCTTTATAACATAAAAGGTTAGTATATAAAATGAGAATGCTTGGCCTGGGAGAAAATGTCTGTATGTGGGTAAGTAACTGGCTCAGTGATAGAAAACAGAGGGTGGTTATTAATAGTACAAACTGTGTACAGTTCTGGGCTCCTGTGAACAAGGCAGACATAGCAGAGCTGGAGAGGGTTCAGAGGAGGGCAAATAAAGTCATAACTGGAATGGGTGGACTACAGTACCCAGAAAGATTATCAGCATTAGGGTTATTCACTTTAGAAAAAAGACGACTGAGAGGAGATCTAATAACTATGTATAAATATACATATGATATACTATGTATATCAGAGGTCAGTACAGAGATCTCTCCCATGATCTATTTATCCCCAGGACTGTTACTGTGAAGAGAGGACATCCTCTGCGTCTGGAGCAAAGAAGGTTTGTACACAAACATAGAAGAGGATTCTTTACGGTAAGAGCAGTGAGACTATGGAACTCGCGGCCTGAGGAGGTGGTGATGGTAAGTTCACTAAAAGAGTTCAAGAGGGGCTTGGATGTATTTCTGGAGGGTAATAATATTAAAGGTTATAGTTACTAGAGATAGGTCGTTGATCCAGGGAGTAATTCTGATTGCCTGATTGGAGTCGGGAAGGAAATTTTTTCTCTAAAGTGGGGAAAATGGCTTCTACCTCACAGGTTTTTTTTTTTGCCTTTCTCTGCATCAACTTGTAGGAAAACAGGCCGAACTGGATGGACAGGTGTCTTTTGTTGGCCTTATAAACTATGTTACTATGTTACTATTTTTACCAGACATAGTCAAATTATGCATCCTCCAAAAATTTTGTTTGCACTTAATCTTCTTCCCACATTCATCCCATTTTTCAATTCCTTTCAAACTAAACTTCAAATTAAATTTCAAGCCAAGCACTTTAAAAGCATCTGTCTCACAGATCCATCACTACATCACCTAGAATCACCAATACTCTCAATTATACTTACTTCAATTAACTTTAAACACAGACGAACCACAAAACACTGATCTTGCTCTACTGATTTCTACAACATTCTCACTAATTATCACTACATCATCAACCCCTTATGTTCACAAGCTCTTACCACCACTTTCAGGAATCATCAAACCTTTCATAAATTGATCCTTCCTAATCATACACATTAATACCTCTATCACACTAATGAACAACATTGGGGAAATAGGACAATCCTGCCTGATCCCTGATCTCACTTTTTTACTCAATTGCCCTAAGAATTAACTAGTAACACTTTCATACAGTGCAAACACCTCACTGAGTGAACAAACTTTTCAGGGAAACCCATTTTAAACCAGACACTAAACATAAAACTATGTGTCACTCTATGCCTTTTCAAAATCCACTGCTTATACCTTATAAATACTATCCCCAATCAAATCATACAAATAAATAATACTGTACACCTACCAGGTACCAAATACACCTGACCTTCTCCTACCATTTAATCAATCACACCACACATTCTGTTTTACTAAAACCTTTGTAATCAGTAAAAACTGTTTTGCATTATTGTTTCTCACTCCCTGCCTTCCCATAATCATAACATTTTTATTTTTCCATTCACATAGCCATATGAGGGCTTGTTTTTTGCAGGTCGTTTTTCTTATGTTTTAATACTGAAAAAATTCTGACCCCTATATCTCTTTTGTAGTTATGTATACAAAGTCACTTTTTATTCAATTTTTGGAGGGAGGTAAAGTGAGAAAAAATGGCGAATTGGCCATTTTGAATTTTTTTCCATTATGCCATTCATTCCATTCATTGCATTGATGTGTAGGTGATTTAGATTAACCAGCATGGACCACCACAGCATTCTGTAGTTGTGTTCTGTTGGGTTCCGTCCTCCTCATCCGACTGCAAGTCAGTGGACGGATCCGTTTGGTATGACACACTCGTGTCGTGTGTCATACCAAACGGATCCTCCCCCATTGACTTACAGTCAGGTGAGGACGGATCCGGATGCCTGCGGCCATGCGAGCGCAGGGGATCCGAGCACTACCGTGCTTGTTACGAGCACGTTCGCTCAACTCTAATCTTAACCCAACTGAGATGGTTTGGGGTCAGTAAGTCCACAGAGTGAAGGAAAAACAGCCAAGTGTTCAGAAACTCTGTTAACTCCTTAAATGCTGTTGGTGATTACTTCATGAAGCTGGATGAGATAATGCCAAGAGTGTTCAAAGTAGTCTTTAAAGAGGCTCTGTCACTACCTATTAAAATACATAGGTGGGTAGTGGCCTCACAATGAATTCAAATCATACCTATAATTCCCTTGTAGATGCAGCGGTTGATGTGTAATTTGATGTTTAAAAAGTATGCAAATGAGCCTTCGGAGCACCAGAGGGCAGGCTTTTCCCTTCTGAGCACTGCATATTCATCGCCCTCCCGGGTCCTAGGCACGCTCTCCAGTGTTTAGAAACTCCCCTATCCTTTATGATTGACAGCGCTTAGACTGTTCGCCGCAGCTGAACGATGTCCCAGGCATGCGCAGTAGCGCTTGCAGTGCCGAACACTGCAAGCACTTGGATTCAACTGCGCACGCGCCGTCACTTTGCCGAGCTCACTCCTGGCTCCTCTCAACTGATAAGAAGCGCGCGCCCTCACTTCTGGGTTCGGTGAAATGACAGTGCGTGCGCAGTTGAATACAAGCGCTTGCAGTGTTCGGCACTGCAAGCACTACTGCGCATGCCTGGGACATCGTTCAGCTGCAGCGAACGGTCTAAGCGCTGTCAATCATAAAGGATAGGGGAGTTTCTAAACACTGGTGGGTGTGCCTAGGACCCGGGAGGGCGGTGAAGATACGGTGCTCAGAAGGGAAAAGCCCGCCCTCCGGTGCTCCGAAGGCTCATTTGCATACTTTTTAAACATCAAATTACACATCAACCGCTGCATCTACAAGGGAATTACATGTATGATTTGAATTCATTGTGAGGCCACTACCCACCTATGTATTTTAATACATAGGTTAGGAGGTAGTGACAGAGCCTCTTTAAAGCAAAAGGGGGCTATTTTGAAGAATTTAAAATCTAAAAAATTTTCTGGTTTATCAGTTGTTTGCTTATTACTTAATTCCATGTGTTCCTTCATGATTTTCATGTCTTCAATATGAATTTACAATTAGAAAAAAATATGGAATGAAAAGGTTTGTCCAAACTTTTGACAGGTACTGTAGATTATACAATGTGTATACTTCATTGACTTATATAAGAACAAATGGATCCATGGCTTCATATTTTGCAAACAGTAATTTGATTTTTTTTTTAAACCTAAATAAAGCTTGGCAAAATAAAATCCTATTCCTCCTAACAATTATGTTTCAGCATATCTCCTTTAACCCTTTCACTGCCAGTGCTGTACATGTACAGCGTCGGAGCAATGAGTAAATATGGCGCCCACTCATGCATGCTGTGGGCACATGGCCAGCAGGTCTCTGCTGTTTCATTAAAGCCTTTAGACGCTGTGATCAAGTGGGATCACGGTATCTAAAAGGTAATGGAAAAAAGGGTCAAAATGGCCAATTCGCCATTTTTCATCACTTCTCATAACCAAAAATTTTTATAAACTGTGATCAAAAAGTTACACATACACCTAAATGGTATCAATAAAAACTACCGAGCGTCCCGCAAATAATGAGCCCCCACACAGTTATGGGGTCAGAATTAGAGATGAGCGAGCATGCTTGTCCGAGCTTGGTGCTCGTTTGAGCAATAGGGTACTCGTAAGTGCTCGATGCTCGTACGAGAAGCTCGCCATGCTCGAGGAAATGGCATCTCCCGCCTTTTGAATTTTTGGCGGCTATAAACTCAGCCAATCACAAGCCAGGAGACTCTGCGGTACACCCAGCATCACGTGGAGCCCTTACATGTCGATAGCAGGGGTTGGCTGGCCTGATCAGGTGACCCTGGAATATACTAGTGACTGCCTGGATGCCGTTAGGGACAGATCTGCAGTGTGATACAGGGAGAGTGTTAGGGTGTTCTACTAGATTTGTGTTAGGCAGGAGTGATTCTAAAAGAACCCAACAGCCCTTGTTAGGGCTACAAGACCCTTTTTTTTAATCTGCTTGTGGCTGGGCTTGCTGGCACTATTAGTTCAGCTACCGCCATATTTGCAGCATTTTGCAGGGAGACTGTAAAAAGTTTATTTTTTGGCTCTCAGTGACACACATCCATTTCAAACAGCTAAGTGGGACCATTTTTTTGTGTTTAATTGAAATAGGCTCAGTCTGCAGAAGATTTTTTTCTGTCTAACTGATAGATAGTGGAAGTCACAGCACAAAATCCTTTTGTTTGCTCTCAGTGATACAAATCCATTTCATACAGCTGTGTGGAACCATTCTGTGTGTCACAGTTCAGCTGTCCAGTCACCACAAACCACAATCCGTATTTTCTGTCCAGGTGACCCATACTGTATGTCACGTAATAAAATACGGTCTTTTGCTCTCACTGATACAGCTACATTAGAAAACTCTCTGTGCGACATTTGTCTGGGTTGCACTTAAACAGACCAAGTCTGCCTAATGTAATAGTTTCAGTGTAATTGCTCCATACTGCACGGTACGTAATAAAATACGTAATTTTGCTGTAACTTATCCACCTATATATTAACTTGTTCAGATTGAACAAGTTTGTGGGTTTCAGTAAAGCAGGCCCATTTTTTTTTTTGTATATATAATACACTTATATACAGAACATGTTGAACCCCAGGGCTAAGGGTCGAGGACGAGGGCGTGGGCGTGGGCATTCCATTACTGCAGGGGCAGAGGCCTTGGTCCTGGGCAGGGTGAGACAGTACCTGATGATGAGGGAGCAGGGTAACGCCGCAGAGCTACACTCCATAGCTTCATGTCTCAACTTACAGGGACACGTGGTAGAGCACTGTTGAAACCACAACAGTGCAAACAGCTGATGTCGTGGATTGCGGACAATGCTTCAAGTAATTTGTCCACCAGTCAGTCTTCCACGCAGTCCATCCACGTTACCCAAGGGAGCACTCCTCTGGCTCCTCCACCTCAAACTCCTTCCCCCCAGTTTGCCCCCTCCCCGGAAAATTTGGAATGCGATCCGGCATACTCTGAGGAACTGTTTTCTGGACCCTTCCCAGAGTCACAAAAAACTTCTCAGGTTGCTGCTGACCTCTTTCCCGATGCCCAAGTTTTCCAACTGTCGCAGTCTATGGGTGATGACATTGTTGACTTAGTGGAAGAAGTGTGTAAAGAGGTGTTGGACGATAAGGAGACACGGTTGTCAGACAGTGGTGAAGTTGTTGTCAGGGCAGGAAGTCCGAGGGGGGAGCAGACTGAGGAATCGGAGGATGACGAGGTGACTGACCCAAGCTGGGTTGATAAGCCGAGTGAAGACCGTGCTTCTGAGGCGGAGGCGAGTGCTGCACCAGAACAGGTTGGAATAGGCAGTGGTGTGGCCAGAGGGAGAAGCAGGGCCAGAGCTGGTGCATCAGCAGCAACCGTTTCACATAGTGAAGCTCCCGTGCCGAGGCCTAGATGTTCGCAAGTCTGGAGGTTCTTTAAAGAAAGTGAGGATGACCGACGGACTGTGGTGTGTAACCTGTGCCACACCAGGATCAGCAGGGGTGCCACCACTACTAGCCTAACCACCACCAGCATGCGCAGGCATATGAGTGCTAAACACCCCACTCAATGGAACCAAGGCCGTTCACAACCTCCTGCGGGTCACACCACTTCTCCTTCCCCTGTGTCGCTCGTTGCCTCTGCTAGTCAACCCCCTGCCCAGGACCCTGGCACGAGCGCCTCCCGCCGGAAAACCACACCTTCGCCTCCACGATCCTCCACAGCGTCCACCAATGTGTCCCTGTGCAGCGTTAAGCTGTCTTTACAGCAGACGCTGGAGCGCAAGAGGAAATAAAGTTCCACCCATCCACATGCCCAAGCCCTCATCGTCTACATCTCCAAATTGCTGAGCCTGGAGATGCTGCCCTATAGGCTGGTAGAGACCGAGGCCTTTCGCAACCTCATGGCGGTTGCTGCCCCTCGGTATTCGGTCCCCAGTCACCACTATTTTTCCCGATGTGCTGTCCCAGCCCTACACCAGCACGTGTCACAGAACATCATCCGTGCCCTTACCAACGCTGTTTCTGAGAAGGTCCACCTAACCACGGACACGAGGACAAGTCCTGCCGGGCAGGGACACTATATATCACTGACGGCACATTGGGTTAACTTGGTGGAGGCTGGGACCGAGTCTGACCCTAGGGCCACTCATGTACTGCCCACACCAAGGATTGCGGGGCCTACCTCGGTCGCGGTCTCTCAGACGTACTATGCCTCCTCCTCCGACCCCTCCTCCTCCTCCTCCACCTCCTTCTCCGAATTACTATCCGTGGGCACGGCGCCTTCAGTCGGTAGCTCTAGGCAAAGAAGCAGTGCCGTGGATAAGCACCAGTGGGCGGTGCTCAAACTGCTGAGCTTAGGTAACAAAAGGCACACCGCCCAAGAACTATTACAGGGCATCATGGCGCAGACCGATCTGTGGCTGGCACCGCTGAACCCCAAGCCAGGAATGGTTGTGTGTGACAACGGGCATAACCTGGTGGCAGCTCTGCAACTCGGCAGACTCACACATGTGCCATGCCTGGCCCACGTTTTCAATCTAATAGTTCAGCGGTTCCTCAAGACATACCCTAATCTGTCTGATTTGCTCACCAAGGTGCGCCGCATCTGTGCGCATTTTCACAAGTCAACCACAGATGCTGCCACTCTCAGGGCAGCGCAGCGCCGCCTACAACTGCCCGCTCACCGACTGTTGTGCAACATGCCCACGAGATGGAATTCGACATTAAACATGTTATCCAGAGTGTACCAGCAGCGCAGAGTGATTGTAGACTGCCAGATGTCAACTTCCACCAGAACTGGTAGTCAGGTCAGTCAGATTCCTCAAGTCTACAATGAGGAGTGGATGTGGATATCTGATATCTGCCAGGTGTTGAACAACTTCGAGGAGTCAACACAGATGGTCAGCGGCGATGCCGCCATTATCAGCCTCACCATCCCGCTGCTTTGCCTGTTGAAAAATTCACTGCTCAGCATGAAGTTGGAAGCTTTGCGCTTGTCACAAGAGACGGTGGAGGAAGATACGTCGCTTGATAGCAACAGCACCCTCCGGTCTGTTTCTCAGCGTGTATCGGAGGAGGGGGATGAGGATGAGGAGGAAGAGGAGGAGAATGTCGGCGAGACAGAAGAGGGTACCAGTGCTCAGTCCTTCTTAACTCTTGAGCGTGTATGGGCTGAAGAGGAGGACTTGGAGGCCGAGGAGGAGGAGGAAATGGAGAGTCAGGCCAGTGAGGAGAGGGAATTCTTACGTGTTGGGACTCTGGCGCACATGGCAGACTTTATGTTAGGCTGTCTATCCCGTGACCCTCGCGTTAGAAGAATTTTTTCAAACACCGATTACTGGGTGTTCACTCTCCTGGACCCACGGTACAAGCAGAACCTTTCCACTCTCATCCCTGTAGAGGAAAGGAGTATGAGAGTGAATCAATATCAACAGGCCCTGGTGCACAAGCTGAAACAATCCTTCACATCTGACACCGCTAGCGGCAGAGGGCGTGCTTCTGTGGGCCAAGTAGCGGGGGAGAGTAGGCGAGCAGGCAGCTTGTCCAGCACTGGCAGGGGAACGCTCTACAAGGCCTTTGCCAGTTTTATGTCACCCCAGCAAGACACTGTCACCTGTCCCCCAGTCTTGGCAGAGTAGGGGTGAGCTTTACAGAAAGATGGTGAGGGAGTACCTAGCTGACCATACCAACGTCCTGCGTGATCACTCTGCTCCATACAACTACTGGGTTTCAAAGCTGGACACGTGGCCTGAACTGGCGCTGTACGCCTTGGAGGTGCTGGCCTGCCCTGCCGCTAGCGTGTTGTCAGAGCGGGAATTAAGTGCAGCTGGTGGCATCATCACCGATAAGCGTACACGCCTGTCAACTGACAGCGCTGACAGGCTGACGCTTATTAAAATGAACAAAGCCTGGATTTCACCGGAATTCAAATGTCCTTCGGGGGAAAGCAGCTAAAGATTAAGATTACTTATTTATCCGATTCCTCTTCTCTTCTCCTCCTAATCCTTGTCGTCTTTGCCTAACGCTGAACCAAAACTCAATTTTTTAGAGGGCCAACTGGCACTCTTTTACAACAATTTTTCCGTAGGGCCCCCTACAGGCCCTCTCTCCAAAGAATTTTTCCGGAGGGCCACCTACAGGCCCTCTCTCTAAACAATTTTTCCAGAGGGCCACCTACAGGCCCTCTCTCCAAACAATTGTTCCCCAGTGTCAACTACAGACACTGTAAAACAATGTTTCAGGAGCGTCAAATAGACAGTCCAAAACAATTTTTCAGGAGGCGCAAGTACCGACATTTAAAAAAAAATTTTTTTGCTGAGGGTTGACTTTATGTACTCCGAAAAGAAAAAAAATTTTGGAGGCTCAATAAAAGCCATTTCACTGCATTCTCAGTCGGACAGTCATTAGTGGTGTAACCGCCATGCTCTGTCAGGCTAAATTTTTGGGTGCTTCACCAGCTACCGCATACTAACTCAGTCACTCTGTTGTCACCGCCGCCATACAGGGCCACAAAAAATGTTTATGTGGTTCGCCTGCGTCCGCAGTGTCATTCGCTCACTCTGTTGTCACCACCATAGTGGTTTGCACTATAGCATCCCAAGTCTGCACATTCCCCTTTTTATCTAAAAGTGATCTGTACTGCACGTCACGTAAAAAATACGTTCTTTTGCTCTCAGTGATACAAATCCATTTCATAAAATCCTTTCTTTCTCTTTAACTGATCTATACTGAAGGTCACTTTTAAAAATACGTCTTTTTTCTCTCCAAATACTTTTTCCGGAGGACCACATACAGGCCCTCTCTCCAATCAATTTTTCCGCAGGGCCACATAATGCGATAGACGGGAATCAAACCTGGGTCAACTGCTTGGGAAGCAGCTATGCTCACCACTTTACCACCAACAGCCACAGCAACGGATAAGAACAGATACTAAACTTGATGTAAGCCAACATTTTGACAATCAATAACCCGAAAAGGGTCCGCCGTCAAGCCCGGCGTTCGGCCACCCTTAGCATTTCTCAAGGAGACAGCCTCCAGGCCCTGGCCACAATTCAGGAGCACTCCTGCTGTATCTCTCTCGCCGACGACTGGAGAGACAGGCCGTCCCCACCATCACGCTCTTCTTCGGCTTACATATCTGCATAGCTCCGCCAACTTCTGGACACACCCCTTTCCACCCACATACGTGACGTCCTGGTGCCAAAGCACGCCTGTCTGAAAGACACATAGGGAGGAGTGAATGAAGCCATGATGACAGCTGATTTCTTCCTGTTTTCTCCTCTGGGCTCCCTCAGTGTCACTCGCTCATTTTTTTGTCACCGCCGCCATGCAGGGTCATAATAAATTTTGATGTGCTTCACCTGCTCCCACAGTGTCACTCGCTCACTCTGTGGTCACCACCATAGTGGTTTGCACTATAGCAACCCAAGTCTGCACATTCCCCTTTTTCTCTCCAAGTGATCGATACTGCATGTCACGTAAAAAAAATACATTCTTTTGCTCTCAGTGATACAAATCCATTTCATAAAATCATTTCTTTCTCTTTAACTGATCTATACTGAACGTCACTTTTAAAAATATGTCTTTTTCCTCTTTCTCTCTCTCCAAACTATTTTTACGGATAGGTGCCATATACGGTATTAAACTGAGAAGAATGCATACAACACATGCCCCACTTGACAAATTTCAGAGTTGACAACCATACTGGTTGATGCTAAATTTTTAAGTTGGGGTCCTGTGTCGTCATTCAAACTCCATCCGGCTGTTGTCACGACCACGCACGCTAGCCAAGGGGGCACTCCTCTGGCTCTTCCAGCTCAACCTCCTTCCCCCCAGCCTGCCCCCCACCTACAGGCCCTCTCTCCAAACAATTTACCCGGATAGGGGACGTATTAGAT
The DNA here is from genome assembly GCA_900303285.1 of Rhinella marina. Taxonomy (NCBI): domain Eukaryota; kingdom Metazoa; phylum Chordata; class Amphibia; order Anura; family Bufonidae; genus Rhinella; species Rhinella marina. The sequence goes on from ONZH01021038.1 coordinate 21,098, forward strand.
TTTGAACTGATAAGAAGAACAGATTTTTTTTGGTTCTTCTTTTAATTGGCTCTTGACCTGTGATAGGCAGAGCATGGACACGTCCCCTTAGATGCAGTAGAAAAGACACTCCCCTGGCCAGAGCAAGCTCTTTTTCCTTTTCCGTGTTTGAAAAATCCATGAAATATATGGTCCCAAGATAGGGGACGTATACGATTTTAAACTGAGAAGAATCAATACCACACATGCCCCACTAGTTCAATCTCAATGTTGACAGCCGTACCAGTTGATGCCAAATTTTTAAGTGAGGGTTCCACCACTACCAGCCTAACCACCACCAGCATGCGCAGGTATACAAGTGCTAAACACTATGGAACCAAGACCGTCCATTCCCCTCATGCGGGTCCCACCACTGCTCCTTCCCCTGTGTCACTCGCTGCCTCTGCGAGTCAACCCCCAGCCCAGGACCCCGGCACGAGCGCCTCCCACCGGAAAACCACCCCTTCGCCTCCATGATCCTCCACACTGTCCACCAATGTGTCCCTGCGCAACGTTCAGCTGTCATTACAGCAGACGTTGGAGAGCAAGCAGAAAAAAAGTTCAGCCCACCTACATGCACAAGCCCTCAACGTCCACATACAGGGCCACGCTAAATTTTTTATGTGCTCTACCTGCTACCGTCGTGTAGCTCGGTCACTTTGACCGAGTCTGACCCTGGGGCCGCTCATGTACTGCCCACTTGGAGGATTGCGGGGCCTACCTCGGTCACGGTTTCTCAGACTTACTATGACTCTTCTTCCAACCCCTCCTCCTCCTCCTTCAAATTACCATACGTGTTTCACCTCCTGCTACCTCAGTCTAACTCGGTCACTCTGTTGTCACCGCCATGCTGTGTCAGGCTACATTTTTGGGTGGCTCACCTGCTACCTCATCTAACTTGGTCACTTGTTGGTGTCACCGCCATGCTGTGTCAGGCTTATGCCTGCATCGTGTGGCTGGGGATAGGAGAGCAGTGCCAGCATGGGCATGGGTGATGGACCTTCGTTGCACCTAGTTGGGTGCTTCCCTAACATGTGATGGGCATGTGCCTCGCCTTTCTTGGTCTGGGTGAGCACAATTGCCATGAGGGTAACCACCAGGCTGTTGCAGGAGAATTTGGGGTAATGGTGGGATTAGGCAGCCTCAGAGGCATCCATGCATGCTGCCCCTGCTGTTTCCTGTCCATTTCCATGGTGTTTCCATCATTTTCTGAGGTTTCCAGGTTTTCACCCAGCCTTCCCTAGGCAGATCCTTGGTCCCCTGCAAAAAATGCTCGATGACAAAGGGTTAACTAATTGTCTAGTTGGGTGAAAAGAATGTGGCAAGGATGGGAGGGAGGTAAGGGGAATGATAACCCAGCATCAGCTTACCTGCATAGTTCCCAGAAGAGTATACCAAACTTAATCCAGATCTCAAAATTAGTTCAGGCCCCTAACCAGACCACTAAATTGATCATACCCCCCCCCAAAGAATTCACAAGATCCCAAGAGACTTTCTGCTTCTAGGTCCCAACACAAGGGTCTGATCTTTCAGCACATGTAGTCTCATTTGTACAAAAACTCACTCCTCTTTTCTTCAGCCCCTTCGGAACACAGTTCCATGTAAAAGCCTTATTCCCCTTCCCTTTAGCCCCCTACAACTGAAGCTCCATCTCGCGGAACAATACATAACTCATCTTTATGTACCTACTAGCTGAAGGACCCGGCTTTGTTAATTTATTTCATTTACTGTTTGTGTGTGTGTGTGTGTCGTTAAAAGATATCGAGAGTTACCTCTATAGTGCCCGCCCCTTTAACAGTGACCTCTACAGTGGCCAGCCCCTATAACAGTGACCTTTACAGCAGGCCGTCCCTTTAACAGTGACCACTACATCAGCTCACCCCTTTAACAGTGACCTCTACAGCAGCCTGCCCCTTTAACAGTGACCTCTACAGAAGCCCGTCCCTTTAACAGTGACTTCTACAGCAGCCCGCCCCATTAACAGTGACCTCTACTGCTGCCGGCCCCTTTAACAGTGACCACTACAGCAGCCCATACCTTTAACAGTGACCTCTACAGCAGCCCGCCCCTTTAACAGTGACCTCTACAGCAGCCCGCCCCTTTAACAGTGACCTCTACAGCTTCCCGCCCCTTTAACAGTGAGTTTTACAGCTGCCCGCCCCTTTAACAGTGACCTCTACAGCAACCCGCCCCTTTCACAGTGACCTCTACAGCTGCCCGCCCCTTTAACACTTACCTCTACAGCTGCCCGCCCCTTTAACAGTGACCACAACAGCAGCCCGCCCCTTTAACAGTGATCACTACAGCATCCCGCCCCTTTAACAGTGACCTCTACAGCTGCCGGCCCCTTTAACAGTGACTTCTACAGCAGCCCTTACCTTTAACAGTGACCTCTACAGCAGCCCACCCCATTAACAGTGACCTCTACAGCAGCCCGCCCCTTTAACAGTGAGCTCTACAGCTGCCCGCCCCTTTAACAGTGAGCTTTACAGCTGCCCGCCCCTTTAACAGTGACCTCTACAGCAGCCCGCCCCTTTAACAGTGAGCTCTACAGCTGCCCGCCCCTTTAACAGTGAGCTTTACAGCTGCCCGCCCCTTTAACAGTGACCTCTACAGCAGCCCGCCCCTTTAACAGTGACCTCTACAGCTGCCCGCCCCTTTAACACTGACCTCTACAGCTGCCCGCCCCTTTAACACTGACCTCTACAGCAGCCCGCCCCTTTAACAGTGACCACTACAGCATCCCGCCCCTTTAACAGTGACCTTCACAGCAGCCCGCCCCTTAAACTGTGTCCACAGCAGCTTTCTGGGGTGAAGACAGTGGCCACTGTCTTCACCCCAGAAAGCCAGACCTCACCAGCCATTCCCCCAAATGTGAAACAGCACCCCCAGTTCTCATGAAGACACACCTCTAAACATGAGGCCACGCCCCCTGGCTCTATGAAGACACGGAGGAGAAGCTGTCTGAGTGTGAGATACTGAAAGGTTGGACATCCCTGTGTCTGTCCAGGCACTGCGTCGGACGGAGAACAGGTAGCCAGTCCAAAACTGGACTGTCCAGCCTAAAGCCGGACATCTGGTCACCCTAACATCAGTCTGGCCCTAGGGTGGCCAGAGGTCTTGTTTTAGGCTGGACAGTCTGGCTTTCAGACTCCCTGTCCTCTGTCATACACAGGGCCTGGATGGACACAGGGATGTCCTTTTGAACAGCTCACTCTCAGCAGCAGCACTGTGCAGTCTGAGCAATGAGCTACAGGGAGAAAGTCACCCTCCCCCCACCCCTGCAGCTGACAAAAGGTGATTTTTACCTATATTTTTAATCCTGGTCAAATGCGGCATGGAAGGGGCATGGCCTGACTGAGTCAGGGGCGTGACTTAGTGGGATCTGGGGGTTGGGCTTTTAAGTCCTTCTTTTGACTGTGGCCTGAATTACAGGTCGATGCCATAGTAATTTAGGAGGAAGGTGGGTAGCAGTGGAAGAAAACATCTTTTATTACTACTGAACGGTAAATATGTGAAATTTACATTATATGAGGTAATGATTGATGATGAGTTAGTCTAAAACATAAGTCATAGTTATGGTAACTGAAATACCCCTTTACCATTGTCATCCACAGTGCTCTGCCTCTTTAATGCAGACCTACAGCAGTGAACTGGCTAGGTTGTCATAGAAACCTGGAATGTGCCTGTGAGCTTCTATTTGCTGATAAGGGTCATGTGACCAAGCTACTAATGCATTTTTTGGGAATATCTCAGGAACGGTACGTTCTGGAGAGCTGAAAACTGTTCTAAAACCTTCCCGGACACCTGATGTACATGTGTGCCAAATTTTGTGATTGTAGCTGCAGTGGTGCGGATTCCTTTAGCGGACACACACGCACACATATACACTCAGCTTTATATATTAGATGTGTACATTTATACAAGCACATGTCTGCTGTTTCCTGCTATGTACATTGCCCTGTAATCCCGGAATGCCCTGCACCATTTTTTTAACTTATACCTAACATAATCAGCTTAGTTGTAGACAAGACTTTACAAGCAGGGCTCCAGTTGTAGTTAGGCTTTTTCTACTCTGGCTTCACCATCCAAACCATGTCAGGCCTTCACCAGCTAATACATTTTTCCCACAAATCTCTAAAAAAAAAAATACCACTATGCCGTATGGATTTTACCTCTAGGTATGTGCAGGGCACATAATATTCCTTAGCAGTACCAATAACCACAATACAGGACAAAATATTTCCTCTGTAGCACCAAACAAATTATAGAGTACAGCTCAACATACAGTACTTCCCCAGAAATGTCCAAATGACCCTGAGAAGCACCAACCATATACCTTCAATCTGGGCACCTAACACCCCCTTGTAGCAACTACCACTATTCAGCACAACACATGTCCCTCAAAAACACTAAACACCACAGTGCAACACAAATAATTCCCCATATGCATATAAAATACCACAGTACAGGATATAATATTGTATCTCCCTTCCTCTTGTTCTACTCATCCGCTCTCTGATTCTCCTGGTCCTGCCGCTTTCCTCTCCCTGCCAAATGAGTACACACAAGCTCCCTATCTGGCCAGCACACACACATATTTATCTTTTCCAGCCAATGGCTCATTTTACCTTGTGGTAAGGTGCTTAAGCAATGGGTTCTAGTTTGCTAATGTCCTGCAAAGGTGTGCTGCTTATATGTTTGTCTGCCTATGTACCAACTTCTACTTGTTTCCCAGGTTTGACCTTTTACTGCCTGATCTGACCTCAGCCTGACCTTCATTCTAACCCTTAACTGTCGTCCCTGACCTCAGACTGCATCAGAAAACATAAATCCTTCCTTCACTTACCTCAGCTTATCCCTGACTACATTTTATGTTCCATCCTTCGGTGTTCCGCACTAGTTTTTCTTGATTGCTATGGGTCAGAGGTCACTTGAAAAGAAATTTGCTTCTTCCAATGGGACTACTGTGAAATTTGAGTTTGACTGTTTGCTACATGGTGGTTTTATGATATGCTGTTTTTAACTTTACTTCTGTGAGTATTATAAAAACATGTGAGAAGCCTATTGCCACTGTGGTGCGTCACAATTTTGGGTGCTTTGCCATTTTTCCTACTATAGGGATCATGGAGCCGCTGTACCAGAAGGATGGAGAAGCAGATGAGATCAACTGTGGCTCAAATTAGCAGTAGAGAGCCTTGTTTACATTGAGAGTATATCAATGGAGGTTACTTCAATTTGCACGTGGGATGTTTTTAGTCTATTTTCAGTTTGGTTTAAATACACCTTTGTGGAGTGTGGTCATCCTTCTTCTTTCTACCTTGTGCTATTTCCCCACCAATTCCCACAGTAATATGGTGCTGCAATTATGGTTTATGTGATTCATACAAAACTAATCGCAAAAGCGTTTGGGAGGGTAGGTATGATTTTTTGTGAAACTCTAAACAAACTCAATTCGTTACAAATCGATTTGCTCATCCTTAGCCCAGACCTGCAAAGTTTTCTTATTTAATTTGGAAAAATGAGAGAAAAAGAATTAGAGAAAATTAACCTTCAGAATACTAATGCAGTTGCAATGATTTATTTTTATTTTTCAGACCTTTTTTCATTTAACAGATTTCATCCTGATTGTAAGTTATAAGTGGAGAGGTTTGCCTCTTTTTATTTTCTTCTTGTTATGTGAGACAATAGATAATTGGCTGACAAGACAAAGCACTATTTAAAGAGTATTTTTATGCTAGAGGCTAATATGGGATTTTGAAAGGATTTGAGTTGTTGTCTGTCATGTTTTGCTGGAAGTGACAGCAAGTGTGCAGTTAAATAATGCTTAAATTGGTTATGACAAGCTACGTGAAAGAAAATGAGTAAACAAAAGGCTGAATATTACTTTCTGTCTAATGTTGGCCATAGACTTGAGATTAAAGGTATTCACATGCCACATATGTTAAATAGGGACAGGTTTTATCTTAAGGAATAGCCAATATCTTGAGATGCAGCAGATGTGGGACCCAGAGGAGATGCAATTGTTAGATAGGACTGCACGTGGACACCACAACACTACACCGGTTTCAAATTCAATTCTTTACTGTGAAACAATAACTCGGAATATACAGAATAACAATAATATGATGTGGTGCTATAGGTTTCTCAGTAGCTGGGGACGTCGACCTCGTGGGAGTTTCTCCCGCTCCGGGGTGGCTGCGCCTGGCACTCATTGACCCGACACGGCGGGTCTCAAGGGGGAATGGGCCGCCTCCGTGGATCACTGTGGCGCTACCACTCACACTGCGGAATTCCCAAAGGTGGAAGCTATGCCCCTCGCCCTTTGGCTGCAGCGTGAGTCCGGCGGATATATCACCGCGCCTCCGTGGGTCAGAGTGAGAGCTACTCACTACCACATGGCATACCACCCTTACCTTAGGTTTCTGTTCTTCTGTTGATGACGATGCCCAGCCAGTCCTCTTTCCTTTTGGGAACGTTGAGCCAAGGGTACTTCTCATGTGTAATGGCGGCAGCCTGGTCACCGTGGCTCCCAGTCTTTGACCCAGGATATCCAGGCGCGGTCCGTTGGGAAGCCTTTTTCTTCTGGTTCTCTCTTTGAGCGTCCATCTGTTTTTCCTTGTTTCTCCTCACACTCCTCGCTTTTCTCTTCCACTTTCAATCTCCCCAGCTCAAACTCCTCTGTCTTGTCTCTTTCTCCTTCTAGTTTTCTCTGCTACCTTCCCCTTCCGTTTTTTGGTTCCTCCCCTTTTTCTTGCTGTGTGTGTCTAACATCATCTCTGCAGTGTCACACTGCCCTCTAGTGGTCACAATGTTATCAAATGATTCATGCCATCGGCTCTTTGGCTGTAAGTAGCCAGACGCTACACACACGGGGGAGACACACGAACCAGAGGGGGCTGATAACACAAACGGATACATGAGGTTTGTGGAGATGGTGGGGGCTGCGACCCCTGTCATATCATGGGGGTGCAGGGGGCTGGTACCCCTATTACACACCTCCCTTGTGGAAATAGTGCAGTCCCCTGCACTACAGTCAAAGTCTCTGTAACGAGATGGTAGGTTCCCTCGGTTTTCTCGATGAGGGTAGCGAACCGTTATTTCTTCTTTAGTGACTGTGGGTTCTTCTTGGCCCTCTTCATCTGCTGTCAATGATGGGGCATCTATTACTGGGACCACTAACCACCATTTGCCACTGGTATTAGTGGTGGTTGTGTCAGGTGCTATAGCCGGTGTTAGCTCCCTCGTCTGTTCAGTTGGGAACGAACAGGGTTGCAGCAAGTTTCGTGCAGCTTCCTCACCCTGACGGCCCCATCTTCTCGTTGCAGTTCATATACTGATAGTTGTGGGTCCGATCTTCGGATGACGACATAGGGCAGTCGCTCCCAGCATGGTTCCAACTCGCTCACTCATTGGGCTTGTTTGTTGCAGACCAGTACCCTGTCCCCAGGATGGAATGGCTCTACTGGGCGGCTGGGTCCATCAGTTACCGAGGGTTGTTCCTGTCTCCTTGCTTCTTGTACCCGATCCCAAACTGGCTGAATCCTGCACTGGTGCTCCACTATCCATTGCGACGGGGTTCGAATGCTATTTTCTTCGGGTTGCTCCATGAGTAAGGCTACGGGTAATCGTCCCATTCGGTCAAACATGAGCTGGTAGGGAGTGTGTCCAGTAGTACTGTGTATGGTATTATTATATGCCCATACTACGTCTTCCACATAGTCAGGCCATCGCTCTTGGTGATCGTCGCCCAGAGTTCTCAGCATACCCAACAGTGTCCGGTTAAAGCGTTCGCATGCCCCGTTACCCTGGGGGCGGTAGGGTGTCGTTCACGACTTCCTTATGCAGTGTAGCACACACAATTCTTGGATTAGCTGTGACTCAAAGTTCGGACCCTGGTCAGTTAACAGTCTCCGCGGACACCCATAGGGCCTTATCACGTGAGTCCATAACAGCTTGGCTGTGGTGGGAGTTGTCTAGTCCCTGGTGGGGATGACAATCGCATACTTGGAGAAATGATCCACACAGACCAGTGTGTACTTTTATCCGGAGGTTGCTTCATGAACGGTAAGGAAATCCATTGTCAAGAGTTCAAGGGGTTCCCCCGTGTGTATGGTTTGCGGCACGGCGGTTTGCACTGGTCCTTTGCGGATGGCGCAACTGGCGCACGTCCGGCATATCTGCTCCACCGTCTTACTCAGTCGTGGGCTATAAAAATAACCCCGGTGTCAAGGTTGGGGTACACAGAAAAGGGAGATGTGATCCCTGAGCTCACCCCAACCCCTGTCCCTGCCTAATTGCCTCCGTATCCTAGGCGATACGGCAACAACCACGAGGACTGCAATTACTCTTGACTAAGGTGCAGGGAAAAGGGAAGACAAACAGAGACGAACAAAACACAGAAGAATCGTCAGCTAGCCGTGTCAGAAACCAGAGATAACGTCAGTACAAAATCAGAAGACGGTAGAGTAGTCAGGTACGAGCCAAGGGTCAAATAAGCAGTAGAATACACACAGAAACAACGCACAAGCAGGAATAGCAAGGATATGCAAAAATCAGCAAGGAGCAGAGAGGAAGGTAGGTATATATGCAGGAAGAAATCCCACCCCCAGGTTCTGAATGGACCAGATTCAGAGAAGCCACTCAGCCAGCACCTGAGTATTAACCCTGAGTAGACAAACCAAACAAGAAGCTGGGCGTTGGCTCCAAAACAACCCACAGTGTGAACGTGGTTCAAGGCAAGGCGTAGGCACTAAACAGAAACACACAAAAACTCATGTTCTCTGATGACCAGACCTGACAGTACCCCCCCCCTCCACGAGGGGCCTCCGGACCCTTAGACCCTAAGGATTGTTTAGACGGATAGTCCCGATGAAAAGATTTAACCAATCGTGGAGCATGAACATCCCTAGCAGGGACCCAGGATCTATCCTCAGGACCGAAACCTTTCCAATGAATGAGGTATTGAAGAGAGTTCCTGACCAGTCTGGAATCGACAATCCTCTCTACCTCATACTCGAGATCACCCTCCACCACAGATGGCGAGGGAGGGTCAGGGAGGGGTACCACAGGATCCACATAGCGTTTCAACAGACTCTTGTGAAACGTATTGTGAACCCGCCAGTCAGAGGGCAACGCCACCTTGAACGATACCGGATTAATAACATGAGTTACGGTAAACGGACCAATGAACCTAGGAGCCAATTTCAGAGACGGAACTTTCAACTTAAGGTTCTTAGTAGACAATAGGACCTTGTCACCCACAACAAAAGTTTCAGAGACAGTACGCCTACTTCTGGATGAATGGACCATTAAACTTTGTGCTCTTTTCAAGTTCTGCTGAACTTGCGACCACACTGTGCACAGTTGGTTAGTTATGGACTCAGCACGAGGGGTATCCGAAACTGACGATGACGAGAAGGAAAACCTGGGATGGAATCCATAATTACAGAAGAAAGGAGATGTGAGTGTGGATGAACTAGTGTGATTGTTGATGGCAAACTCTGCTAACGGAAGATATGAGACCCACAGATGTTGACAGTCAGAAACAAAAAGACGAAGGTACTGTATGAGCTCTTGATTCATCCTCTCCGTCTGCCCATTAGTTTCAGGATGGAAGGCAGAGGAAAAGGACAATTTTACCTCAAGCTTAGAACAGAAAGCTCGCCAAAACTTAGCCACAAATTGTACCCCCCTGTCAGACACAACCTCATCAGGAATACCGTGGAGACGCACAATATGTTGAATAAATAGATCTGCCAATTCCTCTGCTGAAGGCAGCTTCTTTAGCGGAACAAAATGGCCCATCTTAGAGAAACGATCCACCACCACCCATATAACAGAGAACCCTTGAGAGAGTGGCAGATCGGTAACAAAATCCATAGACACGTTAGACCAAGGCCTGTCTGGCACTGGGAGCGGGAGAAGAGGTCCCTCAGGACGTCTCCTGGGGACCTTTCCTCGCGCACAGACCTGACAAGCTAGAACAAATGCATGAACGTCAGTATTCATATGTGGCCACCAGTAGTTTCTTTTCAGTAGATCTAGTGTTCCCCGAACACCTGGATGACCTGCTAGTATGGAACAGTGTGTCTCCTCTAACACTCTCAATCGAAGGGACAAGGGAACAAACATTTTGCCTTCCGGAAGGTCTCTTGGGGCAGAATTTTGTTTGGAGCGAATTTGATCTGAGAGGTGAGAGGAGATGGCTGCCAAAACAGTACCAGCAGGTAAGATGTTACCGGGTTCTGACTCAGGACCCTCAGGGATACCAAAACTCCGAGACAAGGCGTCAGCCCTGACATTCTTGGTACCAGGTCGGAAAGTGACCACAAAATTAAAACGAGAGAAAAACAACGCCTATCTAGCTTGACGGGCATTGAGACGTTTTGCATTATCCAAGTACACAAGATTTTTGTGATCTGTGATCACTGTCACTGGGTGAAGAGCTCCTTCCAGGAAATGGCGCCACACTTCAAACGCCCATTTGATGGCAAGGAGCTCGCGATTCCCAATATCATAATTCCTTTCACAAGACGAGAATTTCTTGGAAAAGAATGCACATGGTCTGAGGTTAGTGAGAGCAGCTGACCCTTGAGATAAAACTGCCCCTACACCGACCTCAGAAGCATCTACCTCAACAATGAATGGCTGAGAGAGATCAGGTTGAATTAACAAAGGCGCAGAGGAGAACGCTTTCTTGAGTTCCTCAAATGCAGAGTACGCAGCAGGAGACCAGTTACTGGGATCAGCCCCCTTGTGGGTAAGATCCATGAGCGGCTTGGCAATTATGGAAAAGTTCTTGATAAAATTCCTGTAATAATTGGCGAAACCAAGAAAACGTTGAAGGGATTTTAAATCCGTGGGCCGAACCCAATCCGTGATTGCCTGAACCTTACACGGATCCATCTGAACCTCGGAAGTAGTGACCACATAACCCAAGAATGAAACTTTTTGTACACAAAAAAATGCATTTTTCTAGTTTAGCAAACAGAGAATGATTACGCAGACGGGATAACACCAGACGAAGATGTTTACGGTGTGAATCCAGATCAGAAGAAAATATCAGGATATCATCCAGATAGACCACCATAAAAACCCCAATACAGTCATGAAAGATATGATTCATAAAACCTTGGAATACAGCTGGGGCATTGCTTAAACCAAAAGGCATAACCAGATACTCAAAATGTCCCAGAGGAGTATTAAAAGCTGTCTTCCACTCATCCCCTTCCCGGATCCGAATCAGGTTATAAGCTCCCCGTAGATCTAATTTGGAGAACCAGTTGGCCCCCGGAACCTGATTCAGGAGGTCCGGGATGAGGGGAAGCGGTCCAGAGTTTTTAATAGTGATTTTATTAAGTTCACGGTAGTCAATACATGGTCTCAAACCCCCATCTTTTTTCTCAACAAAAAAGAAACCAGCCCCCGTAGGAGATTCGGAAGGCCGAATGTGTCCTATAGCCAAACTCTCATCGATGTATTGTTTTAGAGACTCTCTTTCTGGCACAGACAGATTATAAATCCGACCCTTAGGTAACTTGGCATCAGGTAATAGATCAATCTTACAATCAAAGTCTCTGTGTGGAGGCAAGACTTGAGACAGAGGTTTCGAAAAAACGTCTGCAAAATCTGAAATAAACTCCGGGATCTCAGAATCACATACATTAGTAGAACAAAGGGAAACTTGAGACATATGGGCCTTACACTGAGGGCCCCAGTGAACTAATTCCTGACTCACCCAATCAATAACCGGATTGTGCAGCTGAAGCCAAGGAAGACCCAGAATAATGTCCACAGACAAATCTTTCATTACAAGGAAAGAACAATATTCAATATGTAGTGCACCCACCACCAGTCTTATTTCAGGAGTACGGAATTTGACCAAAGCCAGAGGGGTCATATCGACACTAGACACCTGAATAGGAGGGGACAGGGGAATCAAAGAAGGCAATATTTGGGAAACAAATTCAAAATCAATGAAGTTGGCGGCTGAACCAGAATCCAAGAAAGCCTGTCCAACACGTGAGGCTGACTGGAAAGAGACGGTGCAGGGCAAAAATACTCTCGAAACATTAGAGGGTACCTGAGCTCCTAGACAGCCCTCCAGATAACTGTCTAGGAGCGGAAGTTTTCCTGCTGAGGTTTTCTTCGGACAGGACTTCAGCAGATGATCCGGACTCCCGCAGTAGAAGCACAAATGATTCCTCGTACGATGTTCCCTTCTCTGCTTAGGCGTAATACTGCCGAGTTCCATCGGTTCCGGTCCGGATTGGCTGGAGACCGGATTGAGGATCGGCTGAGGAGCAGGAGACACCCGAGGAGGTCGCCTGGATCTTAGACGTCTATCTGCCCGGACGGCCAGGGTCATAGCTTCGTAAAGTGTTTTAGGTTCAGCATGGGCTAACAACAAATCCTTCACACGGTCAGACAGTCCAGTCATGAAAAGGTCTTTCAAAGCCCTATCATTCCACCCGGAATCGGTCACATATTGTCTAAAACTAGCACAGTAATTTTCTGCCATCTGTCCACCCTGACGTAGAGACAATAACTGGGATACAGCTAACGCTGGGCGATCTGGCTCATCATATATCTGACCCAGCGCAACAAAAAACTCGTCAAGGTATGAGCGCAAAGGAGAGGCAGTGGGTAAAGAAAAGGCCCAGGTTTGGGGGTCTCCGCGCAGGAGAGACATAACCAAACCCACCTTTTGCGCTTCAGTTACAAACGACCGAGGTCGTAAAGAAAAATACAAAATACATCCTTCCCGAAACAGAAAAAATTTCTTACGGTCACCGTAAAAAAAATCAGGAAGGGGGACCTTAGGTTCAGGTGCAGGTGTGGGAACCTGGGGTGCAGACACAGGAGCCGAGGCCTGCATGTTTTCCTGAACCTGAAGGCGTATAGCAAGATCCTGAATCAAATTGGTCAAGGCCTGGACCTGAGCTACTACCACTGACATTTGCTCCATAGGGAATAAACGTAGCTGGCAGTTTACAGGTTGCAGGTATTTTCGGGCTGGTTTTTCTGTCAAGGTTGGGGTACACAGAAAAGGGAGATGTGATCCCTGAGCTCACCCCAACCCCTGTCCCTGCCTAATTGCCTCCGTATCCTAGGCGATACGGCGACAACCACGAGGACTGCAATTACTCTTGACTAAGGTGCAGGGAAAAGGGAAGACAAACAGAGACGAACAAAACACAGAAGAATCGTCAGCTAGCCGTGTCAGAAACCAGAGATAACGTCAGTACAAAATCAGAAGACGGTAGAGTAGTCAGGTACGAGCCAAGGGTCAAATAAGCAGTAGAATACACACAGAAACAACGCACAAGCAGGAATAGCAAGGATATGCAAAAAAACCAGCAAGGAGCAGAGAGGAAGGTAGGTATATATGCAGGAAGAAATCCCACCCCCAGGTTCTGAATGGACCAGATTCAGAGAAGCCACTCAGCCAGCACCTGAGTATTAACCCTGAGTAGACAAACCAAACAAGAAGCTGGGCGTTGGCTCCAAAACAACCCACAGTGTGAACGTGGTTCAAGGCAAGGCGTAGGCACTAAACAGAAACACACAAAAACTCAGAAAACCAAGCAAAACATAGAACCTATGTTCTCTGATGACCAGACCTGACACCCGGATCAGAGCCTCCGTCTTCAAGGCACAGAAGTGTCCTCCTACCTCATGTAGGGTCCGGCATACTGTCTCTACTTCTTTGGCCAGCAACACCAATTGCCACTCGTTGCTCTTTCACTATTCAGAGCCGGCGACAAATGACTCCAACATGAAGGGCCAGCCGCTCCTGTTGCCTTGCCATTTGACATCCCTCCGTGTCAGCTGAGCACGTTCGGGCCCTGTAGGCCACCGTTTCACCCGAAGCCATCCATGCAACCTCTGTAAGTCCTGGTCAGACCTCTGTTTCTCCTGCCACTCGAGGCGACTGTACCCACTTTGGGTCCTTTGTTTCTGGTCTCCAATTGTGTGACCCTGCTTGCCACCCACAGTGGTGGGATTTCCACCTCTTCTACTTCCTCATCTTGATCCCCGATGGGGTCAGTTGTCGGGTTCTGGGATAAGGCATCCGAGGCTTGTAGCGAATGATATAATTGAATCGGGCAAGGTGTGCTACCCAGCGCTGTTCTAGTGCACCCAGTTTGGCAGTGTGCAGGTATGCAAGTGGGTTATTGTCAGTATAGATCTCTATTTGGCTACCCGTCAGGTATTCAGTGAATCTCTCCGTAACGGCCCAGTCTACCGCTAGGAGTTCAAGTCGGAAGGAGCTATAATTCAGGGGGTTCCGCTCAGCGGCCCTCAGACTCAGACTTGCAGGCTAGCATCGGTATAGAGTTGAAATGGCTGAGAATAGTCGGCAAATGCTAAGATGGGCACAGTGGTTAATCGTTTCTTCAGCTGCTGGAAAACATGTTCTTGAGTTGGGCCCCATCGGTTGGCCACCGGTGTACTCTGCTTTCCCCGTCGTTCTGCTGGCTGCCCTCTTAACAGTTCATGGAGTGGTCCGGCAATCTTAGCAAAGTCTTGGATGTATCAGCGGTAGTACCCTACCAACCCCAGGAAGGCTTTCACCTCAGTGGACGTGCTGGATGGTGGCCAGTCCACAACGGCTTGGATCTTGCTAGGGTCAGGTGCCACTCCCTCTGGGCTGACTACATGTCCCAAGTAATTTATCTTCTGTCTCGCAATCCGACACTTGGCCGGTTTTAGTTTCAGCCCGAACTTTGTCAGCCGGTTCAGTACGGACTCCAGGTGATCCAGGTGTTCTTGAAAGGTTCTGGAGTACACTACGATGTCATCTAGGTAAGTCATAATGGACTCGAAGTTCATGTCTCCTAGGCAGTGTTCCATCAGCCATTAAAATGTACTTGGGGCGTTATTCAACCCGAATGGCATCAGGTTACACTCAAATAGCCCCATTGGGGTAATAAATGCCGTATTTTCTTTGTCTTCCTCTCGAACAGGAACTTGCCAGTACCCACTGGCTAGATCAAGGGTTGTGAAATACTGAGCTTGACGGAGTGCTGTGAGCGACTCTTCTACTCTTGGGAGGGGATAAGCGTCCCTATGTGTGCATGCATTCAGCCGGCGGTTTTCGATACAGAACTGCAGAGTGCCATCCTTCTTCCGCACTAGCACAATTGATGCAGCCCTCGGGCTCACACTTTCTTGGTTTACTTGGCCCTCTAACATCTTCTGTATCAGGTCTTTGACCTCCTGGTACAATGTAGGCAGTATGCTCCTGTATCTTTCCAGCACCGGGACTGCATCCCCCGTGTGGATAGCATGTTCGATAACATCGGTGCAGCCATAGTCCTCTTCGTGGGAAGCAAAGGCGGTCAGGTAGCGTTGTAGGAGCGCCCGTAGTGCTTCTTCAGATTCCGGGTCTGGAGCCACTACCTGCAACTGTAATTGTTGCCATAGCCAGGTCAGTGTCCCTCTGGCCCCTTCTGTCTCTTCAGGTTCTGGCTTGTTGATTGGGTCATGAGATTCTGACTCTGTTACATCTTGTGGTCGTACAACATGTACTGTTGCTAGAGCTATGGCGGGAAGGATGACGGTCACCACATCATCCAAATTCATCAGCCGTACGGTGGCGCATCCCTGCTCAACTTGGCACACGGTCCTTCCCACCATCCAGTTAACGGACGAAGAGGAGTCGCTAAGTGGTTCCACTAGTACAGTAGCATACCTCAACCGCAGATGGGTCTTCACCTCCAACGGTAGTGTCATATCTTGTCTAGGGGGAAGCCGAAGGGGGTTTCCTCGAGGTGACCTGATGGTGCCCACTTGTCCTTTCTCTTGGGATACTCTTTCATATTGTTGGCAGATTCATTGCAATTGCTGAAGGGACTGCTGCACTCTGGTGCTCTCGCCGACCCTCTCCCAGTAGACGGTTCCTATCTCTTGTAGGAGGAGCCCATCTAATTCTCGCAATATGTTCATGCCGATGATTACTGGAACACCCGGCCGGGCGTAGCTGGGCATGGCCAGCACGGTTTGTTTAGGGAATAGTTTTCTGAACAGTTCATCTAACATCTAACCAGGTCATTCCAGCTACTGGAATGGGGAGGTTGTTGGCAGCCGTCAAGGTAAGCCTAGGGTTCTCCAACTCTTCGGACCCCGCAAAGTAACTCTCATACACTTCTTTCGCCATTGTCGTGATTTTGGAACCCGTGCCTAACAAGCAACTCACGTCTATTCCTTTTATCCTAGCTGGTAAGATAGGCGATCTGCCTGCGATATGGTGGTACGGATCATTTGGGCCTATGGAATTGGAAGTCCCCGCCGATTGGCCCACAGTCGCGGGTGTTTTTAGTTTAAAAGTGGCTGTTCCATCCTATGGGCCCGGCAGTCTCTTCCCAGATGTCCCGTTCGGCCACATTACGAACACCGGCGGGTTTCTGCCGGTTCAGCTCTTACCCGGCGGGGGCAGTCTTCCCGGTTAGAACCTGTCGCCTTCAACCGGTTGATCTCTTCCCTCATTTCCCGTATAGACTCTCTCACATCTCTGGCGAAGTCTCGGAGGAACGCACTCTCCGGTGCAGGGCTTACCGGTGGGGGTGGCCCTCGTTCGGTAGAGTTCTGTACATTAAAGTGAGCACCATCGCCCTCTTCCCTCTGCCACTCTATGGCCTCTTGTACTACATCCGCTAAGGCAGCATCCAACTCCATCCATACATAGTCTTTGAGGCTTCTTTTCAGTGCTCTATTCTTCAACCCAGAAATGTATTGGTCCCTCAGCAACTTGTCTGAGTCGGGAACAGCCGCACAACCCTCTTGATCCTTTTGGCTCAGACTCAGACTGAATACTGTTGGACGGACTCGTCCTCCCGTTGACTACGGGTATAAAACTTCTTCCGTTGAAAAGCCTTTTTTTTCTGGTTCTCTTTTTTCTCTTTGAGTGTCCGTCTGTTTTTCTTTGTTTCTACTCACACTCATCGCTTTTCTCTTCCACTTTCAATCTCCCCAGCTCAAACTCCTCTGTCTTGTCTCTTTCCCCTTCTGTCTTTGGCTCCTCCCCTTTTTCTTGCTATGTGTCTACATCATCTCTGCAGTGTCCCACTGCCCTCTAGTGGTCACAATGTTATCAAATGCTTCATGCCATCGGCTCTTTGGCTGTAAGTGGCCAGACGCTACACACACGGGGGAGACACACGAACCAAAGGGGGCTGATAACACAAATGGATACAGGAGGTTTGTGGAGATGGTGGGGTCTGCGACCCCTGTCATATCATGGGGGTGCAGGGGGCTGGTACCCCTATTACACACTTATCTGTCATTTATGGCATATCCTTTGGATTTGTCATAAATAACTGAGATGAGAATAACCCTTTAACTGTCATCCAACTCACCATAGACATATCCGCATTGGTTGGCAAAACCAGCATGTTATGTCCATGTTTAGGGCAAGGAAAATGGTTAGAACAATTCAAATAGATGCACTTAACTTCTAGAAAACATCCCCTTTCCCCTTGTACATTTCACTAGTTTTTTGGACATATGTTTATACTTAGTTCATAGGGCATTTTATTTCACACTATATAAAGTATCATTTGCATTTGCTACACCAGGTAACTACCGTCTTTCTCTTCCTTTGCTCCTTTACAATAGGTTAGCTACACTTTTCCTTCCCATTGGACAGCAAACAAATACTTATAGTACTTCTCCTAACAAGGAATACTGTAATCTATGTGTAAGGCATGGAGACCCCCAAAATGTTATTGGTACTGTTTTAGTTGTATCATCTTTTTATTTGATAAGTCTTCGTGTGAATTGTGCTGGTGTGTTATCTTATTACCGATCCAGAGTCAAGTATCAGTTGCAGCTGTTTAATTAGCGACACTTTTAAGAGTACACATGGCGTAAATTACCTCTATAAAATCTGCCATGGTCTTTCCCTCTGAATCCCTTATTCCCATTGATTGTCTTCTGTCTGGACACCATGCCAAGAGGGAACAGGTCCCCACTACAAAATTCCGCCAGCAAAAGACACTATGTAAATAAACGCTAAGTGATGTCAATGTTTGGTATGTTATATACATATGTGTTTCATATATGTTATATGCAGCAAAGGAATGGCTGTTTTCTATAAAGCTTGGTAGCCCCTTGATACTGGCGTGTCCTTTCTAATTTGCCACTCACATGGGCCAGTGACTAATTTATAAAAGGTGAAGTCTTTCTTTCCTTGGGTTATCTTTTTTGTTATGGGCCCATGTAATAAGCTTTTTACCCCTGTGTGAAAGATAGGTTCAGTCAGGGAATAAACTGTGATGGTGCTGGCAGCCGCTATACATGAAGTCTGTGCATCCAGATGCCACAGCTGTCCATGCAGTAGCATCAGACTAACAGTGACTTGAACAGTACAAGAACATAGTGATAAGAGCCTTGCCTATAGCACAATTTAAGGAGACTCACATATACCTGAATCAGGGAACAATTCATGGAACCATCACTGCTGCATATATAAGTTGGTATGTATAATGTTCAAAATGTGAGCCTTTCTGAAGAGACAATTGTACTACTGCTATATTAATCAGATGGTTGCAGCCCCAGAAGGACTCTGTTAATTGCTTGTTCTTTAGTAAAGCTCACTGTGTTTCTGCAATGTACTGTATCTGTGACATTTTCCTACACTGCAACTCCCCAATGCCACACCTAGACATCTGGGCATGTACCTGATACTTCTGGCCACGATCAACCTTTTCTATAAACACCACTATGGTCTTTTCTCTACTCTCCAGCAGACCACATTTTACTTACTATCTTCCTTAATTTCAAAATAATTTTTCCTTCCCATGTCAAATCAGTTAACTCTCTTGTTCCCTACTTTTAGGGAACAAGGAACCAAGTAGAATATCAATAAAGGTTATTTTTTACCCATTGGACAGTATAAATTCCTATACCAACACTAGATATGGTGTAATCCTTAATATTCTATTTGCTATCCGGCTACCTAGCTACCTTTCTCCCCTAAATATGAACCTTCCTCTAGAGGAAAATTCTGTAGAAAAGCACACACAATGTAACATATAAGTGGCCACCGAAGACTATACCTTATTCACCATGTCTGACGGATGAAAAGGAATATAGGAATATAGCACATACCTTTAGGGACTACAAGCTATATGTCCCTACAGATTGCTGGTAATGTTTAATTTGACTAAGGGTAGATGTGTGATATATTACACTATGCCTCTTAAATATTACCACATTATCAATTAAGTAGTGAATCCTCAGTATAAATATGATTACTTAAAGAGCCTATTGCATATAGCAGACTTCATTACTGTACCTTTACTGTCAAGGGAATAAGATTCTCAACAAGTTTCCCTCTGTAGCTTACAAATAAGCAATTATATAATGAAATGAGAATTAAGTATGAAAGAAAGCAGTGTTATGAATATACTGTAGTAAAATTTACAAAATACATACACTCATGGGTCCATTCCCTCAAAGGGGTTGTGCCATAAACTAATTTTCACTATAAAAGTTCATTTTCACCAAGTAATCTAGCTGCCATACAGCCTTGGATTTTTTTTTTTTTTCAAATTAACCTCATTTTCAGTTTTCTCTTACCACCCATGCTTGAATCCTACTCCCTGGTCTGCTGTCCCATCATGCCTTAGGGCAGTGAGATGTGTACTTACATCAGCAGGACATGTGGCACCAACCAAACCAGTTATTATTACCGATGACACTTGTGCTTCCTATATTATAAGGCTCCAATGCAGAACGTCACCTTCAACAACTGAATATCAAAACAGATTTGCCACAGGTTGCGATGGTAGACTAATAACTTTAGAATAAAGCAGTTTTGATAAATGGTGGTATTTCGGGAAAGTGATGTAATAGTGATATCTTTTGGACAGGAAATACTATTAGGATACCAAAACTACAGAGAAAAAGGTCATATAATGTGTGGCTACAATGAAGGGGAGAAAGAATCATGTACTTAACACATAAATTAAATGTATTAATATACAAAAAAAGCAAATAACTTATCTGGGAATTATAAGTAAATAGGTGGCCTCTAATCACTTAGCCAGGGTGGAGAGAAGTGAACAGGGTCTTTCTCCAGAAGACCCCATCAGATCTTTACAGAACACAGACCCATTCATTTGTTTTGCTTAATTTCTCCTGCTGTCATGCTCCAATTTACGTTGCAAATAGGGGCATAACTACCATAGTGGCAGAACATGCGACTGCTATGGAGCCCAAGGCAAGAGGGACCCAGTTGGGATCTTCCCCTCTTCTACAGGAGTGAAAACTGGTTTGATCCTTGCTATGGGGCCCTTTCTTCTCTATGTACGCCACTGGTTGCAAATCGACATGGGTCCCAGCAGATAGACCCAGTGATTAGCTGATAGAAGTAGTGACTTTTTTCCCTGAAATGTTTATGGTAAGAGGGTATGTCAACCAGGGACACAATGGTCAGCAAACTTTCCATAAATCAATAGTAGACACAAATATAAGAAACATTCTATATATCCTATTCATAGAGAATGTATCTTTCTTGTCCTATGACCCTTCCCCTTCCCTGCTTCCTGCACTGCATTGCTAAGATCAGCCTTGAAAGATCAGATAAATCACTGTATCAACTTGCACATTACATGGCCATAGAAGTCTATAGAGAGGGGAAGGGAGTAACTGCTGAGTAAGACAGAAAGGCAAAGACACATACACACTCTGCATAAGGCATAGTAAAGTTTGTTTTTAATATGCCGCTTTGGTGCTTGATTCATATTTCAGATACACTATGTATTACTGTTATTTTTTTTTGTTTGTTTAATGTCATCCATGTTTCTGCTGCCTCAAAGGGTGTGGTAGAAACAGGAAGGATCTTCTGGTCTCTATCTCTACATGTGCTGTGTATGTGAGACATTATAGCAGCTAGTCTATGCCAATTCTGGAGCTGAGCTCCTGAAAAACTGACTATTAGGGTCCATTCACACATCCTGATAATTTGTCCTCATCTGTTCTGCAATTTTGCGGCACGGGGGTGGACCCATTCATTTTCAATGAGGCCGCAAAAGATGCGGACGGCACACAGTGTGCCGTCCACATCCGCACATCTGGTCCGCGGCCCCACAAAAAATAGAACATACTGTATCCTATTCTTGTCTGCAGCCACAGACAAGAACAGGCATTTCTATTATAGAGCCAGCCATGTGCGGATCGCAAAACACTTGCGGACGTGTGAATGTAGCCTTAGAGCCAGAGCCTGCAGAGGGTAAAAACTGGTGAACATTTTGGATCCAGTTCATATAATAGCAAATATCATGTCATTCATCATCTACACACATATGACAACTTAAATAGTTTCCTGAAATGACAGCCACCCTTTTTTAGTGTTTTCTGAAAGTTCCAGTTGCCCATCCATCCTTTTAGGGGTGATCTCCATTACCAATTTTGGTAATACAAGTAAAACATTGGGCAAATTTCATAATTAATAAAATGTACTGCTAGGTTTATGTGACACACCAGGGGTATTCATTATTTTATCCCTGTATATCTAATGCAAGTTTCCAAGGTACTCTTCGTAGGAGGTACACTACAGCACAGAAAATAACAAAATTGCTACATGTTACTGTGATGCATAGAAGTGTTTGCTAAAACTCTACACATTTTGGTCAAAACTATACCTCAAAGACCTCCTGCTCTGTCCACCTCCTGTATTCATCAATAAATAGCACTGTTAAAGCCTCATGCACATGACAATATTTTTTTCCGCAACTGATTCACATGGTGCTACGGGGAAGGGAATACTATTACTGTGGTTCAGAAAAGAGGATACTATTGCTATGTGCATGCAAAAAATGGGCCAATGTTGCTATGTGGAGGTGATAGGGGGATGCTCTTGAGGTGTTGATACCACAATGGAAGTACTAGTTCTATGTAGGGTGGTAAGGAGGCACTAAGGGAGGTGCTAATGCTACACAGAGCACAAGGTGGGCACTATTATTGTTTGATTACCATTACTATCATCTGGGGTATTAACTGTTTGACACAAATGTTTTGTGGATAATTATAGATAGGGTGGCATCTAGTGTAGCAGCAGGAACAGTATTGAGGAATGTAACAGATTTGTGCTTTTAAAGTGGCAGCAGGATAGGAAATTTGTGGGTTTTGTAGGGAAGTAGGGAAGGGTGAGTATAGGTACAAAAGTTGCTAGAAAACTGAGGATCTGAAGAGGTCTGGGCGGAAAATTCCGCAGAGATGAGTCATGATAGAAAGAAGCTGTCATAGTGGTCCATGTCAGATGGAGAAGAAAGGAAAAATGAATAACTCCAGACGTTACTGTAAGTGGTTGCTTGTAAAGTATTAATTTGAGTTATGCACATATACTGCATTCATTTATATCGCCTATAAAGTGCCTGTATAAAACTAATATCTACCACTATATGATCACTGTACAGCTGTAACATTGGTTTTGTATGGTATATTTTATTAACTCTATTCAAGGGTAATATTTGATCTATGGAGGTTTAATTTGATAACAGAATTTTCTTATTATTTAGTCATTATGTTGCCCTGGTGTGGAGAAACAGCCACATCCTTAGTATACTTTGCTGAGCATATGGCTGCTGTTTAGGGAGAATAGGAGAAAGGAATCCCAATCTCCTCTCCCTTTTCTCCCCAGTCAATGGCAGCCACATCCTCTGCTTACCCTGCTGTAACAGGAGATATGCACAGTAGTTTGAATTCCTCATCACAAGACTAGAACCCCAAGGCTGTGCATTGGAGTCAGACAGCGAGGTTGTGTGCATGTTTATGGCAGAAAGACCTTACTGCTATGGGAGGTAATATTTCTAAAGTGTCCCCCAATACCTTGAGATGGATTGGTCACCCATATCTACACCTCTCAGTCTGGGAATTACAGAAGGATTTAAAAATAACCTCAATGCATACCTGGGGTTCTAATGAGAGACTTTAGAGAGAGAGAGAGACAGAAAGAAGAGTACTATGACCTTCATCATTTTTGATGTCTATACACTGCTATTGAAAGAATCCTGCACTGTGATATACTTTTGAACTGTGCCTTGCTGCTACTTGTACTACAATCCCTATCATCAACTTAATTAAAAAGACTTTATTTATTGCAAGATTTATTGCAGGGCCCTTTCTCCTTCTGTACTGGTTTGTAACTTGTCTTGTTCGTGCTTCATATATATGGCACCATGGAATGAATGTTGCATTAATAATAAATAATAATAATTGCAAATAACAGGCCAGGTTATTGACCCACCATCTGCCAGCCTGTGCATTCAAACTCCTGTTTCCAAATATATACTATCAAGGGCACCTCAACTCCCACCAGGCAGGAGGCTAGTGGCAAAAAGGGTGCACCCTCCTGTTGCTGTTCAGCCCCATGGAGAGCCTGAGGAGAAGATTTGTAAATTGTGAGTACTACCACCACCCTCAGGGCCATAACTACCACTCCCATCTTCCTCCACAAACTCCCCCATAGGGTTGATGCAACTGCAATTGTAAATTATATTACTATGGGAAATCTGTTATTTTCTGAAAATATATTTTAACCCCTTCCCTTGTGTACATTTTAGGGCTTAGTGACCAAGCTATTTTTTTTTTTCATTTTTTCATCTTCACAGTACAAAAGCAATGTTTAAGCTATGTTTTTTTATGTCAGTTGATGTAGCCATATCAGGGTTCATTTGGAGTACACATAACTTACTGGTTAACTTTTATTAACCTTTTATGGGATGGAGATGGGATAAAACAGCAATACTGCCACTGAGTCTTTATGTTATAAATTTTGTGGCTTTCGTTTTTCAGCATAAAATGTCAACTTAATTCTCTTGGTCAATACGATTATAGCAAAACCAAATCCCAAAACTGATAACTTTTTTATTTTATTTCTAATGGAGCTTTTGTAAGGGCTTGATTTTTGTGGGATGACTTGTAGTTTCAATTGGTACCATTTTGGGGTACATAACGCTTTTTATTCCTTTTTATTCCTTATTTTGGTGGTGAATAAGCAAAAAACTGAAATCATGAGGGATAAATTGCATGATAATTGTGTAGTATGGGTCGTTACAGACACAGACATACAAAATATGTGGAGGGGATTTATTTTTGCTATTCATTTTCCATTGAAAACCTTTTTTCAGTGAAAAAAGGGTGTACTTTTAACTTGAAATTTTTTTTAAACTTTAAGAGGACCTTTCACCACTCCTGACATGCCTGTTTTAATAGCTCCATGCATTCCCCATGTAATAACAATTCTGGAGCATCTATTGTTATGTCTCTGTGTTGTGCCATTCCTTTATTATTTGCACTAGAAGTTATGAATGAATTGCTATTTGTCTTCAGTAAAGGAACAGAGGGGAGGTGACCAGTTGGGGGTGACTTTAGCCAATCAGTGCTGCTATGTTCAGACTGTGCAGGTACACACCCCAACTTGTTACCTCCCCTCTGTTCCCTTACTGAAGACAAATAGCAATTCATTCATAACTTCTAGTGCAAATAATAAAGGAATGGCACAACATAGAGCCATAAGAATAGATGCCCCAGAATAGTTATTACCTGGGGAATGCATGAAGCGATTAAAACAGGCATGTCAGGAGTGGTGAAAGGTCCTCTTTAATAAACTTTTTAAAATCATTTACTAGTCAAACAAGAGGACTTCAACAGGCAATCTTTTGATCGCTTCTATAATACACTGTACTGCTTATGCAGTACAGAGTATTATACTGTCAGGGCTATACTGAAAATCACCACCAGGGTGTGCAAGAGAGACATATCCTGATAGGAATACAATGCAGGAAGGCCTGAGGCCTTCATTATACACAAGCCTACCATGGTAAGACATCTCACTTGCTGGCTGCCTATGGGAGACAGAGGCAGCTTCCTCCCATTTAAACCACTTAGATGCCATGATTGACCATAGCACCAGTGGTGTTAAACAGTCTGGATCTGCGCTCCTGCCAATCCAGCCTGTTAGATCAAGAGCCTGGATCTTATGTGAGAGCCAAGCTCCCATTCTCCTCTGCATGGGACACCTGTGAAATACTTATTTTAAGCTGCAGTACAAACACAGGGACCTACAATAAAGCCCAGTAATGACTGCCTTAAAAACCTGCATTGGCATCATTACGGAGTTAAATTCATTAAACAATAGGTAAACAGTAGATGAAGACATACATTTGGGACAAGGCAGTTTTAATCTATTATTTTCCATGCATAAAATGCATTATTAAAATATAGGAGATGATTAGATGTTGTAATGCCATTTCATTAATATGCTGATTATTCCCATCCTATGATCATGATAATATTAGAATGGATATTATTCAGGCAAAGTACCTGAACAGAACTGCTGACATCTTAAGAGACATCTCGTTGTTAACCCAACGGAAAATAAAGCTTGATGTTATCTGCTGAGTCAGGTATTGACCTTTCATTGATTGTAATAAGACAGACTCTTCATTGATTCAAACTCTCTCACCACATATGACCTGCAGATCAAAAATTAACTGATAAAAGGTCATAACAGAGAGTCGAAAAGAGGAATACTAAATATTAAGGACTTCTCATAATTAATGCTTAGAGAGTGGACACCAGGCGTAGAGAGATTTAGTAACTAATGTAGCAAAGTGTGAAATAAATGGTTTAATTGAAATAAAAATATGTTTTTAGATTTTGTATTCTGAGAGAACCTCCATTTAAAAGGAGAACTCCTATCTTGTAATATTATGACACACATACATACATACCTGTACATACATTGTGATTGGGGCATGTTTTCCGGGGCTCCTGCAGATCCACCCCTGTACAGAAAACTGCAACACAACCCCATCCAAAGGACGAATTCCATCACAAAACATAGCGAGGGATCTTTCAGGTGCCCCCTTCAAAGATCAGGACAAGATAAAAGTAACGATGAAATAATCTTAAAAACAAAGATTTGTTGGAGTAATAAACATTTCAAGGTTTGCCCAACCTTTATTTCAGGTACATAAAAATATATTGTTATTAGAGATGAGCGAGCACTAAAATGCTCGGGTGCTCGTTATTCGAGTTGAATTTTTCCCGATGCTCGGGTGCTCGTTTCGAATAACGAACCCCATTGAAGTCAATCGGAGACTCGAGCATTTTTTGCAGGGGACCAAGGCTCTGCCTAGGGAAGGCTGGGTGAAAACCTGGAAACCTCAGAAAATGATGGAAACACCACGGAAATGGACAGGAAACAGCAGGGGCAGCATGCATGGATGCCTCTGAAGCTGCCTAATCCCATCATTACCTGAAATTCTCGGGCAGCAGCCTGGTGGTGACCCTCAAGGCAATTGTGCTCACCCAGACCATAAAAATTTATTGTGGCCCTGTATGGCTTTGACTACAGAGTGACCTAGTTACACTGCAGGAGCAGGCGAAGCACATAAAAATTTATCGAGACCCTGTAAGGCTGTGATTACAGAGTGACTGAGTTACAGTGCAGGAGCAGGCAAAGCACATAAAAATTTATTGTGGCCCTGTATGGCTGTAAAAACAGAGTGACCGAGTTACAGTGCGGGAGCAGGCAACGCACATAAAAATTTATCGTGGCCTTGTATGGCTGTGACTACAGAGTGACCGAGTTACAGTGCGGGAGCAGGCGAAGCACATAAAAATTTATCGAGGCCCTGTATGGCTGTGACAACAGAGTGACCGAGTTACAGTGCAGGAGCAGGCGAAGCACATAAAAATTTATCGAGGCCCTGTATGGCTGTGACTATAGAGTGACCGAGTTACAGTGCAGGAGCAGGCGAAGCACATAAAAATTTATCGTGGCCCTGTATGGTGGCGGTGACAACAGAGTGATCGAGTTAGACTGAGGTAGCAGGTGAACCACCCAAAAATTTAGCCTGACACAGCATGGTGGTGACACCACCAATGCCTTTGTCCGACTGAGAATGCAGTCAAATGGCTGTAGGTGAGCCTCCCAAAATTTTTTTTTTGGAGTGTGTGAAGTCGACCCTCCGAAAAATTTTTTTTTTTGTGTCTGTGGTTGACGATACTGAAAAATTGTTTTAGAGTGTCTGTAGTT
>ONZH01021039.1:0-14133 GCA_900303285.1 Rhinella marina
CCTCTTGGGCCTCCACATGTTTAACAGGTCTCACTCTTGGGCCTCCACATAATTTTAACAGGTCACACCTCTTGGGCTCCACATAATTTTAAGAGGTCTCACCTCTTGGGCCTCCACAAAAATGTTTAAGAGGTCTCACCTCTTTAGCCTCCACACAATTTTAAGACGTCTCACCTCTTGGGCCTCCACAAAATTTTCCATGAGCCTCTGGCCAGCCCACGGCCTCTTCCTGCTTTTGCGGTCCTACGCATCCCTCAACATCCCCACTGCTTTACCTGCTAGACATGACACTGGGCCAGGTCGGGTCACTGACATCTCAAGCGCCAACAATTTGGGCATTTTAAGGCTTCTGCATGTGTTTGAGTTGTTTTTACAGTTTTAAAGAAGACATGTCTGACACATCTCACACCACACACACAATGACAATTAGGGGTGGGGTCTATTTGCTTTCCCCTTGCCTATGCCATCTGTGGTTGTCATAGGCAACGTGATTTTAAGGGGTGCAGAATTTATCTTCTTTTTTTGTCTAGTTTGGGCTTGGGTCCATGGCAATGTAGAGGAAAAAGAAGGTTTCCTTGTATGGTCTCACTTTACAGACGAGGTTAGAATTGTCTTTGGAGTGTATTGTTGAGAGGCTGTGATAGTGGCGTAATAGTGCGACTTGGGCGCGTTATATGCACCCAGACATGCTTCCCCTGCTGTCCCAGTTGCATTCCAGCAGTGTTGGCATCCTTTTCTGAGGTTCCAGGGTGGACTTGGTGACCTCACAGTGGTCGAATTGAGATTTCCAAGTGGCGAGCCATTTTTTCCCCATTGACTTTAATGGGATTCGATATCTGGTCGAATAGTCGAATTTCGCGGTCTATTCGAATCGAATTTCGAAATTTCGAATATTTCACTACTCGCTCATCTCTAATTGTTATGTCTCTGGAGTGACAGGCACAGACTATAGAGATGTCACCTGTACAATGTGTCCTATATAACAGCTGGAGTCACTGGGGAGCGGCCCCTGAGAGGAAATACACAAATATATGGAAATGATCTTCAACATATGTGTCCCTTTTAACTTTTCACGTAACTCGAGTTATCTTGAGATGTGTAGGGTAAGATTACAGAATGTATGACAGATGCCTCCAATGGATGTCATCACAAAGGAGAACAAAAGAAAATAAGGATAGGTGGATTACAGTAAAGATATACAGATGTAGTGGAGTTAACACACACACACACACACTTGGTAAGTTATTAAATCTAGTTAACACTTTATGACTTTGACTATTAACTCTGCTACATCTGTAATCCAGATATTACTTTGGATGAAGAAATAAATATTAAGCAGATAGGTCAGAGAAGTCATATTCTGCTTCCTGGTCTATTTTTTTCTAATTTTCCTCCTCTAAAGGGAGCGTCTTATGGTCAGGTGTGTCTTTTAGACAGCAAAAAATATGGAGTTACAAAAGAAACAGCGTCCATGTAGAAGTGACCCTTTCATTGCCATTGTCGGCCAATTCTCAGATATGTCATTTACAGCCCCTAGGTGATAATGT
Source organism: Rhinella marina (assembly GCA_900303285.1). Classification (NCBI taxonomy): domain Eukaryota; kingdom Metazoa; phylum Chordata; class Amphibia; order Anura; family Bufonidae; genus Rhinella; species Rhinella marina. The sequence goes on from ONZH01021039.1 coordinate 1,548, forward strand.
ACAAAATGGCTCCCTTAGGATTCTACCAAATCATACTTTTTTGTAGGATGGAATAACTTCCTTTAAATTCTCATCTGTTAATAGAATCAGCCAATATCTTCTTAACCTTCTCTTGACCTCCATCTCATACACATCATCGCTTCCAATACAGCAAATCTATTTTGGAATCAACTTTTTAGTTGGAGTGCCAAATAGATGTTTACAGTCACTAGTTTTAGCACTGGTATGAACTTTTCATGTGGAGTTTTGGGATGGTCTTATGAATTAAATCTATGATATATGAAGATTTCTGCAGTCTTTTTTAACCCCTTTTACCCGAGGCCAGTTTTCACCTGCTCTGGTTTATTTTTGCAAATCTGACATGTATCACTTTATGTGGTAATAACTTTAAAATGCTTTTACTTATCTAACCACTTCTGAAAATATTTTCTGGTAACACATTGTACTCCATGTTATCAGTAAATTTGGGGCAATATTTGTTTCCTTTATTTATTAAAAAAAATCTAAATTTACAAAAAAAATGGAAAAATTCATAGTTTTCTAAATTTGAATTTTTCTACTTTTAAAGGGGTTTTCTAGGTCATCAGTATCTGATCTGTGAGGGTCCGACACCCAGGACCCCTGCCAATCAGCTGTTTGAGAAGGTACTGGTATTCCTGTGAGCGCTGCTACCTTTTTGCAGCTTACTAAGCAAAGCCATACATTGTACAGTGGCTGTGCTTGGTTTCGCGCTCAGCCCCATTAACTTGAATGGGGCTGAGCTGCTCCTAGGCCACGTGACGGATGAACGTGAACGTCACTCGTCTAGGAAAAGTGGAGAGAAGGCCGTGGCGCTGATCAGATACCGATGACCTATCCTGAGGTCATCGGATAGGTCATCAGTAGTAAAATCCCAGAAAACCCCTTTAAGACAGATAGTAATATCTCATAACATACAGTAGCTATCAATCAAACTTCACCCACATGCCTACTTTACGTACATTGTAAATGTAATTGTTTTTTATGTTAGTAGCAATGTTCAAGAAAATTTCCAAAACTGTTTTTTAAGCACCAATGCAGTTATAAACTGATTTTTAGGGTCTTATTCTTAATAGAAACCATCCATAAATGACCATATTTTAGAAATTACACCCCTCAAATTATTCAAAACTGATGTTACAAACTTTGTTAACCCTTGAGGCCACTATTGTCATGGTTACTGCCACTGCTGCCGACGTCGTCCCCACTCTGTCATGGGACCACTACTACTGCTGCTGCTATTGTCCCCACTCTGTCATGGGACCACTACTGCAGCTGGTGTTACCATCACTCCATTTTATCATGGGGCCACTGCTTGAATCTTGAGCCACTGTTTGGTTAAGTCCACAGAGATAAATTAGACCTTAAGCTTTTATCGACCTGTAATACTGACAAACAGTAATTCCACAGCAAACAGAAGGGATTAGCTATGAATCTTGGTGCATTGAGCAGTGATGTAGACTGCGATAAATGACAACTGCCTGTAGTACTGACTGCACAGTATCTACAGAACGGATTAAGTATGAATATACAGTAGGTGCACTAGAACATAATGCACACAGTGATACCCTCTCCCTGCACTGTCCCTGCGGTTTAAGTTCCAAGTCTCCACACCGAGATTGGGCCACCAAGTCGGATGCTTATGATTAGAAAGAGGCCTGGGTATACCACATTTATTTTGATTCGTAATTTATTAATTCGTTTTGACAGTGCTAGGTCCCTTTGCACCCGACCTCCTGCTACTGTCTCGAAATGGTGGGAAATGGCTGTGAATGCTGCTCAACCGAACACTGGCTGCAGCCATGAGCCGCCTCAGCAAGTGATTGGACCTTTCACACAACGAGGTGCGTGTCCCTCTTTAACCATCCATAAAGCTGGCTGTTATGTAGTGTTCAGCGAAGAGAAGCATTCGAAGCGGAATTCAGTCCGAAGTTTAGGAAAACTTTGAATCACAATAAGCTTCCTCACGCTTTCTGGTAATTAACCAGTTTTTCCTAAAATGGCGGCTGCACATGTTGAAAGCAAGAAGCCCAGGAGCACGAAATCAACCATAATGCCGTTCAGCCAGCCAATCTACACATAGCCATCCCCTGTGATATCATACCCCTATAAAACCCTCATCCCTTGCGGTCTCCACGATTGTCCTGTGAGCTGAACATAGGGAGAGATGTGAAAAGCGCTTATGTTCTAGATACAGTGCTGCTGAAAATGATTAATAGAAGAATATTGGAGAGGGAGAGTGCATAGAGAGTATAGGGAGACGGCAGGGGCAGTGTATCACTGTGTGCATCACCTTGCAGTGCACTAACATTCATAGTTAATCCATTCTGTTAGGATAAGGTTACTGTGCCTTGCCGTGACTTAAAAAATGGAGTTTCATACCGCAGACACCTGCGGCTAAAGTCTGCGACCGGTGGTAATGCCGATCACGGACTTTTAACACTTCAGATACCATGGTCAAACTTGGCCATGGCAACTTAATGCTCTTAATTAATGCGCTTAATGCCCTTGTGTTCTGCAGCAGCTTCAGTCTTCTGGAATAGACTGAAGCTGCGGCACATTAGCATTTATGGAGCCCCTGCCTGTGGCAGAGCTACAAAGGAATACATTGTAATTCTCATACATTTCAATGCTAATGCATTGGAGTATATGAGAGTAGCAATCTGATGATTGTCTATAATGGTTCCCGATGGGAACTATAGCATAGTGTTAAAAAATCTTTTTAAAAATAAAGAATATATAAGAATTCAAGCAAAAAAATAATAATAATTGAATGGGCACAATTCCATCCTGCCTCAGGGTGGGAGCGTACCCGTGAGGCAGGACGGTGGAAGAACATTGTTTGCTCCCAGTCTTATCCAGGCCCATCCTCATCCTTCTTCAGGAAGTAAGGGGAGAGGCTAGCCCACATTCTAATCTCTAGAGAGGTTTGAGCCAGGATAGTGAACTCTGGCAATGCCTGTCTTATGATTAAGCATAAAGGGTGTGTCACATTACATAGCAGTGTATACCATAGCATTACAGTATAGTGCATTACTAAGCAATTGTAGATACCCCTGTCCACCGAGGTACTGCAACAACAGGAAAAGGTAATTTACATGAGAAGAGAAATTATAAACCATGGATCGCTCTGATAGTTTTCTTCTTCTACTGTGTATGAAGATTTATTATAGAGATATAACGGGGGATGAGGAAGGAGGTCTTTGTACGGCTCTGTATCACTGTGTGAGAGGAGTATCATAACTCTGCTGACAGTAATAATCTCCTGCATCGTCTTCTGTCACTCTGATTGTAAGAGAGAAATCTGTTCCAGATCCAGATCCAATGAACCGGTCTGGGACTCCTGTATATCTGCTGGTTGCACCATAGATAAGAAGCTTTGGCTGTTCTCCTGGTTTCTGTTGGTACCAGGCTAATTCGTCATCTATACCAGTACTGGCTTTACATGAGATGCTGACTTTGTCTCCTGAGGACACAGATAAATATTCTGGAGTCTGAGTCATCACAATCTGTCCACAGGATCCTCAGGATTAGAAGAGACAGATTCATTAGTGATAAATGTCTGGATCTATTCCTAGAAATCCTGATCTGATGATGGATCCCACTGGATAGATTTCTCTACACACAATCATGGAAGGATCTGAATCTCTCACCCTGAATAGAAATGAAGATGACGGCCAGGAGATAACTGCCAGGAACCATCTTGATGTTTCTGGAGTGTCAGATACAAAGTATAAGATGAGACAATGTGTAGAATGAAATATATAGAGAGAGGACAGGGGAGGTGACAGGAGACCCCAGAGACGGTGGAGGGAAATACTGGGGACATGTAAATTCTGTGGTTATGATGTGACAGTCACCACTGTGTAGTAGAGATAACTCCTATCATGTATATTATTCATATCTCATCCTTTACAAGAAGAGTTGATGAAGTAATGAACAGGGCAGGGAAGTGCTGCTAGCCCATGGCTGCAGTGGTCAGGCCTGCAGAGGAAAGCATTGGGTCTATTACTAAAGCAATAAGGGTATAGTTGGTCGGCACTCCTAACTTGTGGTTGGTGCTCTGTGGTATAATTTGTATGTAAATGTAGTAGAGACCACGGCACTCAATAGATTTCAAACTTTTAGTGATTTATTTTAGGGATGAGCGAACCGAACCGTAACGAACCAGATTCGTTACGAACTTTCCCAAAAGTTCGGTTCGTCACCGAACCGAATTTTGATCAAGTTCGTAACAAATCTGGTTAAAATAACGGCGACGCCAAATATACACATATTCATTGAGAATGTACGCCAATGCGTACGCTAATGCGTTAGAATTCAGAAAATGCGTACACATTAGCGAACTTTCTCAAATATGCGTATATTTAGGGTATGGAATATGCCGTATTCCTTACCCTAAATATACGCATATTTGAGTTTACATTTTCAAATATGCGTATATTTTGCGTCGCCGTTATTTTGAGCGAACCGAACCGAACCGTAACGAACCAGATTCTTAATGAATCTGGTAAAAAAAAAACGGCGACGCAAAACTGTACTTTTTTCACAGAATAGACCAGGATACAAGGGATTATTACTCCTATAATCCCTTGTATCCTGGTTTTCTGTGAAAAAAAAGATGTGTGACGTCACCCACACAGACCAGGAAGTGCCTGATCGCGCCGACATTTTGTCAGTGCGTCTTCAGACTTCAAAGAGAAAGGAGCTCAGTAGATAGAGAGGAAAAATAGATAGCTAGATAGATAGATCGATAGATAGATAGATAGATAGATAGATAGTCAAACAAGTGGATAGATACAGGGAGAGATAGAGAAAAAATAGAAAGGTTTAGTGAGAAAAGCAGGAGAGAGGAAGAAAAAGCTAGATATAGAAGTTAATGTGATAGATAGGGAAAGAGGCTGAGAAAGCAAGAGATAGGTAGAGATAGGGAGAGGAAGTCATATAAATAAAAAAATTGTGTCATCTAGGGAGAGATAGGGTGAGAAAAAAAATTGTGAGAAAAGAGTCAGGACAGGTAGCATTCCTGTTCTGTGACCGTACAAAAAAAGTTATATAAAAAAAAAAGTTTAAAAAAGTATAAAAAAAATTATATCATTACATTTTCCCCCACACAATAAAAAAATGTCCAAGCGTCCTACTTCCAGCACTTCCCAGGCAAGGAGTGCAACAGGAGGCGGTGAGGGTAGAAGAAGTGGCAGCACCAGGCCCGGTGGCAGCCGGGGTAACAGGCGTGGCAGCAGGGTGCAGCTACCCCTGACGGCCACTGGTCAAGTAAGAACCACACAGCCAGCGGTTCTAGATTGGCTTACCCAATCCTCCAGTTCCACCGCCCAAAGCTCCCAAACGAGGAGTCAAGCATCCGCTGGATCATCTGACACCACCCTTACATGGGACGGTCAGCGAGAGTCCTCTGGCCCATCCCCTGTTATTAGAATGCCACTCTCCTTTGGGGCACCTTCTGCCAGAGAACTCTTTGCAAACCTTGATCTGCCCTTGGAGTCTCTACCACTTTTTAGTGATGAGGAGGAGGAGGAGGAGGAGGAAGTCCACCAAAGTCAGCGGGTGGAAGGTACTGAGACTCCAGAGGAAGTTTTGGCTGTAAGCAGTCAACAGAGCCAGGGAGGGGCATCCAGTGCCACACCTGATATCCTGTCCCAGCCACTGGAGGAAAGTAGCAGTGGTCCTGACTTTGATGATGATGTCGCTGATCGGACGTGGCGCCCTCAAGCAGCATTATCATCAGCATCGTCGGTGGAGGAAATAGAGGTGCCACCGACACAGCAACATCCCACTATTGCAAGCAACCGAGGCACAAGAGGGAGGGGTAGAAGACAAGCTACCAGGCAGAGATCACCCTCTCAAAGCATTGGTCCTGAGAGGGCACCCTCAGGCAGTAGTGGCAGTCAACAGCCAGCAAGACCCCCCGTGGCTGTCAGCAAACCACGGTCCTCAGTAGTCTGGCAGTTCTTCCGCCTGGGGACAGATAAGCATATTGCTTTGTGCCTGCTGTGCAATGAGAGGGTCAGTCGTGGTAGGGGTGATAATCTGGGGACAACATCCATGCGAAAGCATATGGAAAGGCAACACCAACAGGCCTGGAAGAACCGTGACCCGAATACCACCTCCTGTCATGATGTACCATACACTGCAGATCCCATCATGCAGCATCCTCTCACTGGAACTCAGGGCTCGTCAGCCTCAGTTGCCAGCAGCAGCACAGTGTCACTGCCATGTACACCGCTAATGAGGCAGCAATCCCTGACTGAGTCCATGGGCAGACGTCAGGTGTATTCCAGAAGCCATCCCATGGCCCAGAAACTGACCGGACACCTGGTTAAGCTGCTGGTGCTTCAGTCCCTGCCCTTCAACCTCGTGGACTCCTAGCCTTTTAGGGATTTCATGGTGTGTGCACACGCCCAGATGGCGAGTCCCCAGCCACCACTACATCTCTGCAAAAGCTGTCCCATCACTGCACAGTTATGTGCAGAAAAAGGTGGGCGACTCATTGGGACTCTCGGTGTCCAAGAGTGTGCACCTGAGTGCTGATGTCTGGTCCTCAAATTATGGCCAAGGGCAGTACATGTCTGTTACTGCCCATTGGGTCAACATCCTGCCAGAAGACCATCAGGAAGTTGGCCCATTCTTGCCACTGTCACCTCCACGGTGCTTTAGGGGGCCAGCAGCGGGAAGCAGAAGTTCTGCCTCCACCACCTTGCAAACATCCGCCGCTTCTACTGCATTACAACCTGCCCCGGTGTCTTACCACCGATGTCAGGCCCGGCGCTCTCAGGCTGTCCTCCATTTGGTGAGCTTGGGTGAAAGGAGACACAGTGTGCAGGAGCTCCTCCGGACCATCAGGGAGGAGGTAGATCAATAGCTGACCCCACGTCAACTAACGGTGGGAAGTGTGGTAGCAGACAATGGGAGAAACATTGTCTCTGCATTGCAGCAGGGAGGGCTAAGTCATACACCTTGTATGGCACATGTGATAAACCTCATAGTGCACAGGTTTCTTCGATCATTTCCTGCACTACAAGACCTTATGAGGATGTCACGCAGAGTGTGCAAACACTTTAGCCACTCCTACACTGCAAGGAACACCCTGCTCAGGATCCAGAGACAGCGCAGTCTGCCCCAACATCGGCTAATCTGCGACGTGCCAACACGCTGGAATTCTGCCCTCCATATGCTGGACCGCCTGTATGAGCAAAGGTCAGCCGTTACAGACTACCTCATGGGGCAATCAGGCAGCTTCACGCCACACTGCGACTTCCAAGTCACACACTGGCAGATGATGCATGAAGTCTGCCAATTGTTGATCCCTTTTGAGGATGCAACTTTGTTTGTGAGCAGGAATGACTATGGGATCAATGACATCATCCCACTCGTCCATGTTCTGGAAAGTGCGCTGAAAAGCATAATCAGCGAAGATTCCCAGGCCACCACTCCAAGGCTGAACATCGCCTTGAGCCCAGAGATGGATGAAGTTCAGATGGAGGGTGAGGAGGAGGAAGATGTCCATGCCCAGCCATTCCACACACCGCCACCTGGCTTCTCTGCCTCTCAATCACAGGAGGAGATGGAGGATGAGGTGGTAGAGGAAGCGGAGGAAGACCCCAGCAGACCCTGGAACTATACCGAGGACAGTGGAGAGGAGAGGCGCTCATTGTCCTTGGTGCAGATGGCAAGGTGCTTAAGGGAGTGTCTGAGTAGTGACAGCCGGATTGTGGACATCCGCCAGAGGGACCAATACTGGCTGGCCACCCTGGTGGACCCTCGCTTCCGCCGCAGAATGGTGGAATTTTTCCCACCATCAGAGAGGGAGGCAAAACTGGGGGTACTACCGGACCTACTCACCAGACAGTTGGTCTCTACTTACCAGCGAGACCAGCCAGGTTCCCAGACAACATCCGCTCGGGGGGGAACAGCGCGCTCCACTACCACCACCACTAGTGGAGGCGTGAGAAGTCGCTACAGCCTCCAATCGCTGATGAGCGATTTCATGCAGCCAGCTGCTAAAGAGGGGACACAACACCGGACTCATGGCATAGACCAGCATGAGCTCACCCACCAGGTCACTGCCTACCTGGATTGTACCCTGCCCCAAAGTGTCACCGACCCCGTGCAGTACTGGGCAGAGAAACTGGACATTTGGCCTCAACTGGCAGAGTTTTCTTTGGCTCTGCTGTCCTGCCCAGCCAGTAATGTCGCGTCAGAGAGGGTGTTCAGTGTGGCGGGTAACATTGTAACACCGCAAAGAACGAGGCTCTCTTGCCACAGTGTTGAGATGCTGACTTTTATAAAAATGAATCGTGCCTGGATTACATCGGATTATACCACCCCCCTGCCTGATGTGAATGACTAAGTCATCAGTCACCCGTCTTGCATGGCAATCCGTGTGTCCAAGAAAATGACCTTAAGATCCCAATTATGTGCCCAACGTAAAAATCCGTAATTTAACTTATTAAGTAATGTTCCCCCTTAGACCTTAAATTAAACAAAATCACCTTAAAAATTCCCTACTTAATTCGGATACATTTGAATAAACAGAACCCCATCTCCAAATTTCATGCCCATGGTGTGTTGGCCATTTAACATTTCCACACCAGCTTAATGCCTCACACCGGTGCACCGTCTAACCCATACCCCAAGAACAGTACCATCCCTAAAATAATCCCCACGACTATGCTTCACAAAGTGGGGATTTCACCTTTTGTGAACTATAGCCGTGGGGTTCTATCCCTGGCACCCGTGCCAAGGAACACTACTCACCGTTTTGTGAGCGGATACTAACTGTTCTTGAGGTATTTTGTTGATATCATGAGAGTAGTAAAATCTCGCACCGCAAATCCCGATGGGGTTCTTCTCTGTGCAAATGATTTCACGCCTCTCATGCAGTCACGCGTGGAATAAGGCTGTCTATGGGGTATATATCACGGAGGCTGCTGTCCTTCAACTGTGATATAAAAAACCTCCACACTTAGTTACAGCAACAAACAGTTGCTGAATGGCAGGTTTACTTGCCTTATTTACGGGTGCCTTTACAATGGGATGCTTTTTTGGGGTTCTCTGCTGCCTAAAATCCACAGCGCATTGTTGGCTGATTTTATGCCACCTTCCGTACTATGGGGCTCTACGCAAATACCCAGTTCAGCGTAGAACTGCGTATGTCCGGTCGGCACCATAGTACTGAACGCCATTTGGTGAACGGTATAAAAATGCCCTGTGGATTTTACTCAGCAGACCCGCAGCCCCATGTGAAGGTACCCATAGGGTGAGGTTTTTTGGGAGTGACCAAAGAGAGGGCGGGAAGGTCACTCCCATACCCTATCAGGGGGTTTTCCCCTACCCACTTTAAAAGATAAGTCCGGGCAATTAATAACTTTCTGTGCCCTTACTTGACCCAGAAACTTAGGCCCCATTCACACAACTGTAAGTGAATGGGGCTGTATCTATCCACAATTTTGTGGATAGATACGGCCCCATTCACTTACGGTCGTGTGAATGGGGCCTTATAAATTGCACGGACTTATCCTTTAAGCCAGCTGGTGACAGCACTAAAAAAAAACAAAAGCATACATCCATTGGGTTGGGCGCTGCACTTGGTTAGGACATCAAACTGGTGTAACAAAGATATATATATATATATGTCTCGCCAACAGCCATAGGCCCAGATTCAACAGATTTGACACCGGAGTAGTTGCGTCAATTTGTAAAGCGAGTGCCAGTGAGGTGTCCATTTCATGAAAATTGGACACGTATTTTTGGATAATGGAACTGGCATAAAGCCTTCTTGAATCTGTGCCTTTTTAAATGTCCTTTCTTTACCTCATAGATTCTGTGGGTGAGGTTGTCTGTCTATTTCACCGTATCCGTATCCTACTTGACTAGCTGTAATGTTAGAGGGTTTTTTTTAAGTTGACTGTCCTGTGCTGAACTCAACATCAACATTTTGTCGTGTATAAAAAATGATTTTTACAAACGTGCATATTCTTAGCTTCCAACTTCAGTTCTCTGTACTAAGCCCTTCTGGGTCCAAAAGAATACTGCTCCTACTAATGTCCCCACCGTCAATTATCTATTAGAAAACATACTGTGTGCAATCAAGTGCTGCCTCCTCCTCAACTTGTCTCTTCTCAACCCTACTGGTTCACCACCAGGCCCTCAAAAATAATGTTTTCAAGTGTCTGTTCCACACCAGGCTTCTACCATAATGTTTTCATGGATCTGTTCACCACCAGTGCCTCAAATCTAATTTTTTCAAGGGACTGTTCACCACCAGGTCTTCAATCATAATGTTTTCAAGGGTCTGTTCACCACCAGGCCTTCAACCATAATGTTTTCAGGGGTCTGTTCACCACCAGTCCCTCAAAAAAAGTGTTTTCAGGGGTCTGTTCACTACCAGGCCTTCTACCATAATGTTTTCAGGGGTCTGTTCAACACCAGGCCTTCAACCATAATGTTTTCAACGGTCAGCTCACCAGCAGGCCGTCAATCTTAATTTTTCACGGGTGTGTCTAATGCCCTCCTTTATGTGTAATAAAGGTGTATTGGAGTGCCAGTTCCATGAAATTTTTGGCTGGACTTGAGCTTTACGTACAAATCAATATATGTTTCATAAAAATATTTCTTCAAAGTATGTCAGGAAGGGGTTAAAGTTTAAAAAAAACACAAAACACAGGTTTAAAGAAATATATTTTAACAATAACAAATTATAAATAAAATAAAAAATAAAATAAATATTAAACAGGAGGTTGTCGACGTCTCGCCAACATGGCTTGCATACCCAACACCTCTAATTGCAGGCTGCGTTGTATGCGGGAGGCAGCATAGAGCCGCTCATTGACCCTTCTGAGGGCTGCCTCCAATTTGAAGTCTGTGGGGATAGCTGTAGGGGTGGAAACATTAATACAATTAGTATTATCTAGTTAAAGGGGTTGTCGCACAAAAAATATTCTAAACTTTCAAAGCAGCACCTGGATTTGAATACTTTAGCAGTTACATGTCATAAAATATTTTGTATATCTACTCGAACTGAATCAGTTATTCAGTGAAATGTATTTTTATTGAGCCTTTTTTTTATTATGTCTTAGAACTGCTCACTGAGAAGGCCGCACATGCTCACTTTAAATCTTCACTGCCTCCTCAAGCTTAAACTGCCTCCTGCCCTGAGCTGTGATAGGGAGAGATGGACACGAGTCCTGACATGCAGCAGAATAGACACTTGTCACAATACCCTTCAATAACCAGCTTGATGTAGCAGTAATTGGGGCAGATCTCTGGATCTATGTGAGGTCAGGGCTGTTTCTCACTTTGTTAAAAAGAGATTGGCAATGTACTATAATATTATTATGTGATGTATGTGCAGTGACCGGGGTGCCGTGGTTGCTACGGGGGCGACCCTTTCCCCCTCCAGGGCCCTCTAAGGTGATTTTCCTTTATGTCCCAGTGGTAGGAGTGCCAAGGGGTATTTAGGCCACTCAAGTCTTTGGTGGGATTGTCACGGTGTTCCTACCTTGTAAGACGAACAGGCCCCAGGCGGTGGCTCCGGCTGCAATAAATTTACTAGTAGTAGTAATTGAGGGTCGTCAGGTGGGAATGATGCGCAGACTTGTATGAATGGTCCAAAGTAGTTTTATTAACAGAACTTTGAAAGCAGATGACTCAGTTCATCCTTCAGCTTGGTGTCCAGCAAGTGCAGCTATTGCTTATACTTGGCAGATGCTTGGAAATTCAGGTTTCAGGCTTCCTGTTCTAAGCTAAGGCTACCTCTTAAGTCTGGCTTCCCTTGAGAGTATTGTTGTGCCTTATTGCAGGCTATATTACTCAGTCTTTAGGGTACAGCAGAGCTGAAGGTGCTCCACTGTCCTTCACATGTCCTCCCTGATCAGGGTACAGGGGACAACCCATGACTAAACTGTCTAACTGTCATTTTCTCACTGCAGGAAGTTGGAAGAGCTTAACTTCTCTCCAGCAGGGGGGGTGTCAGAATGGACTAAGGACTGTAACCATTCTGGTAAAACTACATCTGAATCTGCCATAGTATTTACTGACACCTGCTGGTACACCAGGTACATTACATGGGAAACATAACATTGAATATCATACATATTAATGCTGGTGATGACATTAATGCATGGAATTACATTTCCAAAGTAGCACACAGATAGGAGCTGGTTACGCAGAGTTGTAACACTACTCTGGGGTGTTACATTCCCCCTTACTTAAAGTCAAGCCATCCTCAGCTTGTTCTTAGGATTAGCATACAGGATTAGGATATAGAAAAGCTTACAGGGATCCAATAAGTACCATGTTGCATGAAATAGATACATATAAATGACATTACATACATATATAGACAATGAGCTACTATGCTGGTACGTTCCTGCCTTGTGAGTAGGGTGTCCAATCTCTGTTATCCCTCTCAGCAGACGACAACCTATGTAAACTGCACTAAGCAACCATTTCTATATGACTCTGAATATTTCTGCCATAAAATACCAAAGAAAGCATGGGGGTGTCTTCACTCTGTAATCCCACATTGCTGATAAGCCCGCAAACAGAA
>ONZH01021040.1:0-14100 GCA_900303285.1 Rhinella marina
CAAGTTTGTGGGTTTCAGTACACCAGGCCCATTTATTTATTTATTTTTTTATAGAATACACTTATATACAGAAAATGTTGAACCCCAGGGCTAAGGGTCGAGGACGAGGGCGTGGGTGTGGGCATTCAATTACTGCAGGGGGCAGAGGCCATGGTCCTGGGCAGGGTGAGACAGTACCTGCTGATGAGGGAGCTGTGGAACGCCGCAGAACTACACTCCCTAGCTTCATTTCTCAACTTACAGGGACACGTGGTAGAGGACTGTTGAAACCACAACAGTGCGAACAGCTGATCTCGTGGATTGCGGATAATGCTTCAAGTAATTTGTCCGCCAGTCAGTCTTCCACGCAGTCCACCCACGTTACCCAAGGAAGCACTCCTCTGGCTCCTCCACCGCAACCTCCTTCCCCCCAGCCTGCCCCCTCCCAGGAAAATTTGGAATGCGATCCGGCATACTCTCAGGAACTGTTTTCTGGACTCTTCCCAGAGTCACAAACCACTTCTCAGGTTGCTGCTGACCTCTTTCCCGATGCCCAAGTGTTCCAACTGTCGCAGTCTGTGGGTGATGATGATGACAATGACAATGTTGAGTTAGTGGAAGAAGTTTGTAAAGAGGTTTCGGACGATGAGGAGACACGGTTGTCAGACAGTGGTGAAGTTGTTGTAAGGGGAGGAATTCCGAGGGGGGAGCAGACTGGGGAATCGGAGGATGACGAGGTGACTGACCCGAGCTGGGTTGATATGCCGAGTGAAGAAGTGCTTCTGAGGCGGAGGCGAGTGCTGCACCAGAACAGGTTGTAAGAGGCAGTGGTGTGGCCAGAGGGAGAAGCAGGGCCAGAGCTGGTGCATCAGCAGCAACTGTTTCACGTAGTGAAGCTCCCGTGTCGAGGCCTAGATGTTCGCAAGTCTGGAGGTTCTTTAAAGAAAGTGAGGATGACCGACGGACTGTGGTGTGCAACCTGTGCCACACCAGGATCAGCAGGGGTGCCACCACTACTAGCCTAACCACCACCAGCATGCGCAGGCATATGAGTGCTAAACACCCCACTCAATGGAACCAAGGCCGTTCACCACCTCCTGCGGGTCACACCACTGCTCCTTCCCCTGTGTCACTCGCTGCCTCTGCTAGTCAACCCCCTGCATCACTCGCTGCCTCTGCTAGTCAACCCCCTGCCCAGGACCCCGGCATGAGCGCCTCCCGCAGGAAAACCACACCTTCACCTCAACGATCCTCCACAGTGTCCACCGACGTGTCCCAGCGCAGCGTTCAGCTGTCTTTACAGCAGACGCTGGAGCGCAAGAGGAAATACAGTTCCACCCACCCACATGCCCAAGCCCTCAACGTCCACATCTCCAAATTGCTTAGCCTGGAGATGCTGCCCTATAGGCTGGTAGAGACCGAGGCCTTTCGCAATCTCATGGCGGTGGCTGCCCCTCGGTATTCCGTCCCCAGCAGCCACTATTTTTTCCGATGGGCCGTCCCAGCCCTACACCAGCACGTGTCAGAAAACATCATCCGTACCCGGACCAACGCTGTTTCTGAGAAGGTCCACCTAACCACGGACAAGTGCTGCCGGGCAGGGATACTATATCTAACTGACGGCACATTAAGTTAACTTGGTGGAGGCTGGGACCGAGAATGACCCTGGGGCCGCTCATGTACTACCCACACCGAGGATTGCGGGGCCTACCCAGGTCACGGTCTCTCAGACGTACTATGCCTTCTCCTCCTCCGACCCCTCCTCCTCCTCCTCCACCGAATTACCATCCGTGGGCATGGCGCCTTCAGTCGGTAGCTCTAGGCGCAGCAGCAGTGCCGTGGGTAAGCTCCAGCAGGCGGTGCTCAAACTGCTGAGCTTAGGTGACAAAAGGCAAAACTCCCAAGAGCTGTTACAGGGCATCACGGCGCAGACCGATGTGTGGCTGGCACCGCTGAACCTCAAGCCAGGCATGGTTGTGTGTGACAACGGGCGTAACCTGGTGACGGCTCTGCAACTCGGCAGACTGACACATGTGCCATGCCTGGCCCAAGTGTTCAATCTAATAGTTCAGCGGTTCCTCAAGACATACCCCAAACTGTCTGATTTGCTCACCAAGGTGCGCCGCATCTGTGCGCATTTCCGCAAGTCCACCACAGATGCTGCCACTCTCAGGGCAGAGCAGCGCCGCCTACAACTGCCCGCTCACCGACTGTTGTGCGACGTGCCCACGAGATGGAATTCCACATTAAACATGTTAGCCAGAGTTTACCAGCAGCGCAGAGCGATTGTAGACTGCCAGATGTCATCTTCCACCAGAACTGGTAGTCAGGTCTCTCAGATTCCTCAAGTCTACAATGAGGAGTGGACGTGGATGTCTGATATCTGCCAGGTGTTGAGCAACTTTGAGGAGTCAACACAGATGGTCAGCGGCGATGCCGCCATTATCAGCCTCACCATCCCGCTGCTTTGCCTGTTGAAAAACTCACTGCTCAGCATCAAGTCGGATGCTTTGCGCTTGTCACAAGAGACGGTGGAGGAAGATACGTCGCTTGATAGCCAGAGCACCCTCCGGTCTGTTTCTCAGCGCGTATCGGAGGAGGGGGATGAGGATGAGGAGGAAGAGGAGGAGAATGTCGGCGAGACAGTAGAGGGTACCAGTGCTCAGTCCTTAACTCTTGAGCGTGTATGGGCTGAAGAAGAGGACTTGGAGGAGGAGGAGGAGGAAATGGAGAGTCAGGCCAGTGAGGAGAGGGAATTCTTGCGTGTTGGGACTCTGGCGCACATGGCAGACTTCATGTTAGGCTGCCTATCCCGTGACCCTCGCGTTAGAAGAATTTTTTCAAACACCGATTACTGGGTGTTCACTCTCCTGGACCCACGGTACAAGCAGAACCTTTCCACTCTCATCCCTGCAGAGGAAAGGAGTATGAGAGTGAATAGATATCAACAGGCCCTGGTGCACAAGCTGAAACAATTCTTCCCATCTGACGCCGCTAGCGGCAGAGGGCATGGTTCTGTGGGACCAGTAGCGGGGGAGAGGAGGCATGCAGGCAGCTTGTCCAGCACTGGCAGGGGAACGCTCTCCAAGGCCTTTGCCACTTTTATGTCACCCCAGCAAGACACTGTCACCTGTCCCCAGTCTAGGCAGAGTAGGGGGGAGTTGTACAGAAAGATGGTGAGGGAGTACCTAGCTGACCATACCAACATCCGTAGCAATCACTCTGCTCCATACAACTACTGGGTTTCAAAGCTGGACACGTGGCCTGAACTGGCGCTGTACGCCTTGGAGGTGCTGGTCTGCCCTGCCGCTAGCGTGCTGTCAGAGTGGGTATTCAGTGCAGCTGGTGGCGTCACCACCGATAAGCGTACACGCCTGTCAACTGACATCGCTGACAGGCTGACGCTTATTAAAATGAACAAAGCCTGGATTTCACCAGAATACATATCTCCTCCGGGGGAAAGCAGCTAAAGATTTAAATAACTTATGTATCCGATTCCTCTTTTCTACTCCTCCTCCTACTCCTCCTCGTCCTCCATATCGTCTTTGCCTAACGCTGACCCAAAAAACGCCATTTTTTAGAGGTCCAACTGGCACTCTTTTAGCACAATTTTTCAGGAGGGCCCCCTACAGGCCCTCTATTCAAACAATTTTTCCAGAGGTCCACCTACAGGCCCTCTCTTCAAACAATTTTTCAGGAGGGCCCCCTGCAGGCCCTCTATTCAAACAATTTTTCCAGAGGTCCACCTACAGGCCCTCTTTTCAAACAATTTTTCGGGAGGGCCCCCTACAGGCCCTCTATTTAAACAATTTTTCCGGAGGTCCACCTACAGGCCCTCTCTCCAATTCCAGTTTCCAGTTTTATTTGCGCAAACTGCATACATTTTTATTTTTGGGATAGGTGTGAAAAATAATATTACTTGCGAATCTATATTGCCCAACATTGGATACGGTAGCAAGTAGAAGACCAAACACATGCTGCCCACAGGGACCCGCAAATTCCTTGTCCACAATGTCAAGGAGGTAAAGGTTCTGTGGATGAGCAACAAGTCCTTCTGTACTGAAATCGCCGACAAAGTCTCCATCTAAGAAGCTACAGACCATTGTGGAGAGAGCGGCACAGCTCGCCATCAAAGTGAGGAACCCCAACGCCAGACTGCGCAGAGAAGATAACGAATAAATATCTCTGTTGTTATTTTTGCTAAATAAAAGTTAAATAAACCCCCCAAAAAATTCATCTGTTCCTGTGCCTGATCCACCCAAGTTGAATCTGTCCCATCATGAGAAAGTCCCCCCCAAGGAGTCCCCACTGTAACTTGCTTCCCATACAACTACCTCACCCCCCGACACCTGTGTCTCGCCATTGTCCACCACCTCCTCAGACAACACTGGTAAATCCACACTGTCAGCACACGGAAACAGCAAAAGGTCTTGCGAATTGGGGCAGAGAATGTTCTGGGCTAGCACATCAGAGAAGGGGTGACTATGGGGTTCCAGGGAGTACGTGACCACATGCAATCTCCATCTAAAAAGTCATGCCACACTTGATCAATCTCATAATTTACGACTGTACCGGTTGATGCTAAATTTTTAAGTTGGGGTCCTGCGTCGTCATTCTAAATACATCCGGCTGTTGTCACCACCACACACGCTAGCCCAGGGGGCACTCCTCTGGCTCTTCCAGCGAAACCTCCTTCCCCCCACCTACAGGCCCTCTGTCCATACTATTTACCCGGATAGGGGACGTATTAGATATTGTACTGATGTTTTTTGTTTTTCTTCTTTTAATTGCCTCCTGACCTGTGATAGGCAGAGCATGGACACTCCCCTGGCCAGAGCAAGCTCTTTTTCCGTTTTCCGTGTTCGAAAAATCCATTAAATATAGGGTCCCAAGATAGGGGACGTATACGGTATTAAACTGAGAAGAATCGATACCATACGGGTTAAAGCAACAGTTTTTCCAAATCCATTCCGGCTGTTGTCACCACCACACACGCTAGACCAGGGGGCACTCCTCTGGCTCTTCCAGCGAAACCTCCTTACCCCCCACAGGCCCTCTCTCCAAACAATTTTCCCGGGTAGGGGGATGTATTAGATATTGTACTGATTTTGAATTGCCTCCTGCGATAGACGGGAATCAAACCCGGATCAACTGCTTGGGAAGTAGCTATGCTCACCACTATACCACCAGCAGCCACAGCAACTGATAAGAACAGATACTAAACTTGATTTCAGCTGCAGTGCCAGCATGAGCAGTGGTGTCACCTGCAGGCGGTGATGGACCTTCGTTGCACCTATTTTGGTGCTTCCCTAACATGTGAAGGGTATGTGCCTGGCTTTTCTTGGTCAGGGTGAGCACAATTGCCATGAGGGTAACCACCAGGCTGTTGCCTGAGAATTTGGGGTAATGGTGGGATTAGGCAGCCTCAGAGGCATCCATGCATGCTGCCCCTGCTGTTTCCTGTCCATTTCCGTGGTGTTTCCATCATTTTCTGAGGTTTCCAGGTTTTCACCCAGCCTTCCCTAGGCAGAGCCTTGGTCCCCCGCAAAAATGCTCGAGTCTCCCATTGACTTCAATGGGGTTCGTTATTCGAAACGATCACCCGAGCATCGGGAAAAGTTCGACTCGAATAACGAGCACCCGAGCATTTTAGTGCTCACTCATCTCTATGGATTACCCATTGCCCCCCTTTTTTTAGGACCACCGGGGGTCCAATTGAGGGACAGGGAAAAATGGGGGTACAGCACGAAGTAAGTGTTCCACCTAATTTAAGAAGAATAGAGGAGGGGGAGGTATTAACTACGAAAATTAGTGGAACAAAAGTTATCAATCTTTCACAACAGGTTTTAGATGAAACACATATACGACTATTAGAAAGGGGACTTACCTTCACTCCTGTACCAGTATTAAACAAATTCACCTGGATAAAAGATATAAATTTATTTGCGAGGAAACTGGCTTTACACAACATAAAAGTGTAACGCAGGATATAAGTAAACTGATGGAAAAAGAAAAAGAAACTCTGGAGATCTTAGAGAGTTTACATCAGGAGAGTGAGGGACAGATTTGATGATTGAACCCCCCTATACAAATCTGAAACCACGGTCCAAGTGGACCCCAGCGTTCTCACAATATAAGTACGTAGAAACATTTGTTAATTTAGTCAGTGAGGATATTGAGAAATTAACAACAAAATTCTCAAATCACCAGACAAATCTGACAGAGGGAGAAAGAAGGGCATTACAAGATCTCAAGGAAAATAATAATCTAATAATAAAGCCAAGTGATAAAGGTGGGAATGTGATGTTACAGGATAGGGATGATTATATACTTATGGTGGAAAGATTATTGAAGGACGAACAAACTTATAAAGTACTGCCCAATAACCCCACTGGGATCTTTTTAAAGGACCTCAAAAAAATTTTGGATCAGGCTAAAGAAGAACATTTGATTTCGAAGGACGAATATACATTCCTATATAACAAAACTCCAACGATTGCGACTTTCTATGCCTTGCCCAAGATGCATAAAAATAAAATCCCGATACCAGGACGACATATTGTCTCCAGTAACGATGCCTTGAGCCAACCAGAAAGTGAAGACGTGGATACAGTGCTGAGACCCTTTGTATCCGCTTTGCCCTCTTATATCAAAGATACAGGAGATTTGATTACTAAGATCCAAGAAATAGTGTTGACTCCAGATACTTTCCTGGCGTCCCTGGACGTCGAAGCACTATATAGTAATATCCGACACAATTTGGGCCTTGATGCCATCCAATATTATTTAAACACTAGGAGTAATTCTTTTAAGGCACATAACAATTTTGTGTTGACACTATTTCAGGGCACCTTTTATCACCAAGTAAATGGGACAGCTATGGGGACACCGTGTGCACCGACCTTTGCAAACTTATTTTTAGGGTGGTGGGAGGATTCTATAGTTTTTTTCTGATACTTTGACACTTTTCACTAAACACGTCACATTTTGGGGTAGATTTATAGATGATATTTTAATTTTTTGGGAAGGGGATCTCCCCTCATTTCACAGTTTTGTAGATACACTAAATCAAAATGAGATAGGGATGCACTTCACTTCTGAAATACACACTAACCAAATATGTTTTTTGGATTTGAAAATTACTAAAGGTGAAGATGGTCATCTTATCACTGATATTTTTCGGAAGGCAACATCCACCAATAGCTTCTTGCATTGGTCTAGTTGGCATCCGGTTCCACTGAAAAGTGGTATACCAGTGGGCCAATACTTAAGAGCCCGTCGAAATTGTGTAACAGAGGAAGCTTTTAAAAGAGAGTGTGATGAACTATATCGACGATTCAGAGAACGAGGATATCCAAGGAAAATATTAATGAGGGCTTTCAATAGGGCCAAAAAAACAGAACGAGAGACCCTATTTGAATATAGGTTAGGACATAGAGTAGAGAATAAAAGAAAAAAGGAAAAAAGAACTTACCCGGGAGAGTGTTCTGGTAGGGCAATGGATGAGGAGATGGTCCTGGGCACTAAGGAATCTGAAAGAAAGGTTATTAGGTGTATTGGTACCTTCGATAATCAACATATGGAGATTAAAAAGATCTTGAGACGTCACTGGCACATACTTACCTCAGATCAGGATCTAAAGGAGGTGCTCACCCCCTTTCCGACAGTGACATACAGAAGAGGCCCAAATTTGCGAGATGAACTTGTACATAGTCATTTGCCATCACAGCCTGATAAAGGGAAACAGACCTGGTTGAGATCATCAATAGTGGGCTCATACCCATGTGGTAGCTGTTCATTTTGTAGCTTTTTACCCAAGATAAAGAAATTTAGAAACCCCGTGGACGGGCGTGAATATGACATCAGAGACTTCTTTAATTGTAGAAGTAAAGGCATAGTGTATATAGCCTCCTGTCCCTGTCCTAAACTGTATGTAGGTAAGACAGTGCAAGAGTTAAGGAGAAGGATATCAGGTCATATCAGCTCCATAAATATGAAAAAAGATACAACTCTATATAGACATATTACCTACACACATCATGGGGACATCAATGTCCTGAAATTCTGGGGAATAGCAAAAATGAAACTGGGCCCTAGAGGTGGCAATTTGGACAAAAAGCTTCTACAAGAAGAAGCAAGATGGATACAGAGACTAAAATCAATGAGTCCAAAAGGTCATAATGAAGGCTTTTCATATTCGGCCTTCATTTAGCTCCATTTCAGAGTAAAATAAGTTTATACAGATTTATACTTTAGAAGTTTTTTGAGTCAAAAGAGGAATTATTGGAGAAAGGGGTCCCAAAACCCTATTTAAGTGTGTCATTAATATTAATATCAATGTAAGGAATAAAATAAATAAAAATCTGGTATTTCCTATGTCGAACTTATGATACCTTTATGTATAGTATAATACAGTAGTACAAATACATTTAGTACAAGAATAAAAAATAATAATTAATATTCTGCGAAAAGTTCCCCTCTATGTGTAT
Organism: Rhinella marina; assembly: GCA_900303285.1. Lineage (NCBI taxonomy): Eukaryota > Metazoa > Chordata > Amphibia > Anura > Bufonidae > Rhinella > Rhinella marina. The sequence goes on from ONZH01021040.1 coordinate 8,469, forward strand.
ATAAGTTTATAACCTCAAAGAGAGATGAAAAAACGAAGAAAGGATAATACAGTGTACATATTAATTAGAATAAGAACAAAAATTCCAAAAGTTCTATTTTTTTGGGAAAAAATATATAGTTACCATACCAACACATGTATGTTTGATGAAATGGTAAATAGAGAATCACTGATATATATAGGATGAAAAACTTGTTTTTTGAGGTAAAGGTAGTTCCTCAAGGGGTTAAAACAACATCATTAAAGGGTTAATTTATCGCAGAATGACAGGGAAAATGCTAAGTACCTTTCATTGGTGGTATGACCTGTCAATCACGTCTCTCAGGAAGTGAGATGCTTGTGATTGATAGACACATGTATAAATAGGGTGGAGGGTGGCCCCGCGCGTCATATACCTCTCTCCTGACGAAGCCGCAACAGTGGTGAAACATGTTGGGATAGGTTGTAGTGGCGTTTAGTTTTAGGCAGCCAGCCATTCCACTAACGTGGAAATAGCTTAGAGATAAGGGATATGCAGATTCAGTATCTATAGCCGAGTCTAACTGTTAACAGGGGAGCGCAAGTTTGGCTTATCAGAGTGTATCCTACCTGACAGCAGACCGAAGCGCAGCGTGATCTCGCGCGCTTACACGCCCGGTCTGAGCGGCGGGGTAGGAGAGCCGCACGTGAGCAGTCAGCCCGTGCAGCTGATAGGGATACACAGAGGGTACAGGGATCCTGCCGGTGATCAGTGGCAGTGATTACCTGAGCAGGGTTCAACTGTGATATTCCCTGAGTTAAACATATAACGCAACCCTGCAGCATAGACTAGGCTATATGGTTTTGGAGCACAGCAGAGCATGACCAAAGTATATGTAACACTATATGCAGCAATTAAGTGTTACATAACCCAACAATGTAACAAAGTATCACTTCTTACTAATGCTCTGACTGACTCCTGATCAATATTATGAACCTGAAAAAAATATCAATATAAAGTGAAAAAATGACTGGCTGATAGTTTTAACTATTTTCTTTTTCCTCACCTTTTATAATTTAATAAATAATAAAAGTTAGGTTTTATCTATTACACACTGGGGTCCCTAAAAGGGTTTTTGTTAATCCAGTGGATTAATTGGTACATAAGGACATTTATATACCCTGAGGATTCCCCAGTAGGGGACATTTGTGTTTAAATTGAATCTGCTTGATTTCTGACTCTCTGTTGCCTGACCTGTTCATGTTTACCTTAATGACCATTCGCTGCCTGCCTTGACCTGTAGTCTGTTTCACAGATGGGCATGTTCTCTGCCTGCCTGGACCCCCGCCTATAACTTACTTTGAGTGTTGTCTGTCTGTTTTATGCTATGCACCAGTGTCTCTTGACCCCCGTGAATCAGCAGCCAATCAAACGAATACTACTCCAAGAGGTAGCAACCTTGTTTATTCCCTGCAGTGAAATCCAGGTCCCTGTAGATGGGTTTAAGGGTGAAAACAAGGGAAGTGCCAGGATAACGCCCACTGACATAAATTTTTGGGAAATTTTAAATAAATTTTATTGATTTAAAAAAAAAAATATATATATAAGTGTACTCAAGTCCCCTGGTGTAGCAAAAAGTGACAGCACTTTAATAATAAATAATATCAGACTTTAAACACAATTCGCCTAGACTAGAAAAACACCAGATTTATTACAGTGGCTGATGATGGATGAAAAATCTGGAACACATTTACGCTTTGTAGTCTAACTTTGTTCCATCTATTAGTGGCTTACTTTTAGAGATGAGTGAATCTATTCGTTGATTTGTTGATTCGTTTCAAATCTTGGAAATATTTAGCTGCAAAGCGAATCCGAATATTAGGTGATTCACTTCTGCTTTGTACGCATTCCTTAGTTGTCCTATAAATTATACGCTATTGCTACGTATAGGTTACTCTATACGCTGGTGCGTATGAATTCAATTCATTAGCGAAATTTTACTGTTAGTTTGTTTATCGTACGCAAAAACGCCCGGGAAGAAAGTGGTCACCTGACCTAGTGGGCAGGGCTTGCTCTGATTGGCTCAGGCTCGGTAAGCCAGTGACGCATCACTTCTGCTGTGACTGCTGAGGCGAGCAGAAGCACTGTGTGTGAAGTTCTGAGACTCTGAGACCTGTTTTGTGAAAATTGGGGTGTAATTGCTCTGGGAATCCATATTACAGATATCAGGGATACTGCAGGGCAAGTGCAGGGCCACTTCAGGGCTAGTATTTAATCACGCAGGGAGAGAGAGACAGGGATAGATAGGGAGAGACAGGGAGATACAGGGACAAAGACCAGCTGCAGGGCCACAGAGTGAATTGAAAAATGTCTGGAATGGATAAGCAAAAGGGGTCCAGTTCCAGCCAGACCTCGAGCTCTAAAAATAAGGAGAAGGTGGCACAGGGCAGAAGTGCCAAATGACCTGTAGCCGGAGCATCTACTAGTAGTATATTTTGTACGCAAATTCAACAAATCTATTTGTACTTTGTTTCTATTTCAACAAATCTACTAGTACTATATTTTGTACGCAAATTCAACAAATCTATTTGTCGAATATACGAATTTTAGGAAAAGTTCGGTGAATGTTCGGCGAATAATATTTTGCATGATTTGCTCATCTCTACTTACTTTACACCAGAATCATATAAAATAAAATGTTGACACATTTTTGAGGCATCTTAATTAAAGCTTCTTTTTTGCAGGTCACACCACTTTCCCCCACACCACATCCCCTTGATGTAAATAAATTTGACGCAAAACATAGTCAATTTTTTTGTAAATCGTGCCAGTATTCAGAGGCACTGTGTTTTTTCTGGTGTTTTTTGCATTGTGTTTGGGTGTTTTCACCATTTTTCATTTTTTTAGACCACAACATGCTCTAGGTCTTGTTTGTTTGTTTTTTTGGCATTTTTCTTATAGGCTTCCCTATAGTAGTTAAAACCATAAAAAAATTAATATTAGTGTTTAATAATATTAATAATATTACGTGTTTCATAAAGAAAACCTTTGAAAACACAGCAAGAAAAAAATGTAAAAAAAAAGCCTGGTGTTTTTAACAGCAAAAAATGCAAAAAGATAAGTGTTAAGGAAACCATAGTCTATAAATTATGCCATTTTGACACATATGATTACTTTTCTGTTTTAGGTTTACTGATATTTTCTAAGAAAAATATCATGTGAAACTGAAGTTTATAAAATACCTACACACAGAAAACTCATGAGCTGAATTTTAATTGAGTCTTTTGGATCATAAATCTTAGAAGCTCAGTAGGAAACCTATTTGAAGACTCTGTAAGATGATTTACATCTTTTGGTCTGGCAAATGGTTTGTACTCTGGTGTTCATACATCCAGCAGAGTGTTATCAGCATTTTGTGATTTTTAAACTACATACATAATGGATTTTATTCTGATCTGTTGACTTAAATACTAAGAAGCAATTTTCAATTATTCTTCTTGCTTCTATGATATTTTAAACACAAAAATCTTAGTCTATTTTTTCCTTATTTCAAGAACCTGAAATGAGCTGACAATTATAACATATACTTATTATTTTAAGCCCTGAGTGAATCCAAGTTCACAAAGTGGCCTCAGTGGACTCTTTGTGAGCGAATAGATAAGGTGAGTATTTTTATTTTACAGATGTTGCAATCAGCTATGATCAGCATCTGAGGGGTTCAATGACGGGGGGTGGCACCATCGCTGTTCCCCGTCATTGTGCCTGCTACCCATAAAGAAATCCGCTTCATGATTGAGTAATTCATCACAAAGCAAATTTCTTTGTAAAATTTGGCAGAACAGCCAAATCAAAGTTTTGAGTACTTCACTCATTTCTAATTATTATTATTATTATTATTATTATTATTACTGTTATTATCATCTGTGGTATACATACCAAAATATAAGTTCTTATTCAAACATCAGTGAATCACCAAGGTATGCTGTCAGTGTACTCCACAGACAGCCCACAGACTATTGAGTGCAATAAGTATATTTAGACATCTATTTTCTTCAGAGTCATGTACTTCTTTAGTCCGTTTTTTGGAGCAACCTTGTCTATTCTAGTCTATGGGTTCTTAAAAACAACATACAGCCTGTGTTGTCTGTTATGCTATTTTCACACCTTTCGACACCTATTATCAGGTAGGGAGTTGGCCCGTCACACATGTAGCTATCACCCGGAGATGTTCCATGTCAGGTGCGTTTTCACTACAGAGGAAATGTTCCAGGTCCCTAGGCAAGGGGCAGGAACGTAAGGCATGGCCCACTGTGATTTTGTGAAACATTTACTGTTCTTTTAACACATGACTCTGACAAAACCCAGAGTTAGCACTAGGGCTCTGGGGAGAAAAATTCTGGGTAAAATCCAGGACAGATATTGTGGGTAAACTCCAGGCAAACCCCAGAAAATATATAGATTCCACTGTAAGTGCAAATGGAGCTTTATTCATAGAAGGAGATGCTCTGGAAATATTATTTCAGTGAATTTGGCCAGAATGAATTGACACAGAGGGCAAAAAACAGAAACAGAGCAAAAACAAGCACAACATGGAAACTGTCACAGTTGAAAAATGGACTATGTGAATAAGTGTGAAGTATGTTATTCAGATACAGTGTATCGTTTGCCATAATGATAACCAGATTATATAATAATTAATCAAATAACTTAAAAATGTGTGTATAATCAAAATATTCTACATTCATTGTAAAACTATTGCCCTGCAAACTAATGCCTCATTACCACTTAAGTGGGGGTCATACTAAGCATTCTATGCAGTGGTATGTATGTATTTATTGTTCTACTGCATGGTGCCTGAGCACCAAACTAAAGATATTATATATCACATATTACAGTCATTACTTTTAGGGATACTTAAAATACATAATCCAATAGAACTCGGTATCAATTGCGGGCATACAAATGAACAGAATAGGGGCATACACTACAGAATGACCCAACAGAAGTCCTTCGATGTTGTCATCCTTCAATGCAACATACTTTGCTTGTTTTATATCATTAGATAAGCAAAAAGACAGCATATGCCAAGTCCTATTCCTGTGTAGTATTCCTTGCATGTGCAGAGAAAACCCCCTAACAGGCATTATATGAGCTATAATAATTGTTTTATAATCCTAAGTATTTCCAAGAGAGGTAATACACAGTGAAAAGCTGTTTGATAGTGTAGTATCCTGGAGTAGGGAACTACCATTTCAAACACCTAGCTACTGTACTGTCTCTAATGTCTAGAAGAGAATGTCATCTTTGTATTCTTTTCCAAGTTCTCTCATACTGTGCCTTGGTGATGTGTTTATGCAACTATTGTGACATGTAATGAGTCTGGTTTTCCAGCAGGCAGAATATGCTCTGGCAGAGCCTTAGACAAGAATGAAACTAACTAATGCCTCCCCCCTTTGGGCAGGAGTGGGCCAGTCCCACTTCCCACTAAGGGAGGCGTTGCTGAGGAAGTTGAGTGAGTTAGAGTTAGAATGTGAAAGACAACAGACAACATGACTCAGTGAGGGAGCATTTTCCCCTTCTACCCCTTCTATATTGTGTATATGTGACAGTTGGAGTAATGACTGGAGAGTGTATATTGTGTGTATGTGATAGTGGGAGTAGTGACTGCATAGTA
>ONZH01021041.1:0-35325 GCA_900303285.1 Rhinella marina
CAAATGCAAATACAATTCCACCCACCCACATGCACAAGCCCTAAACGTCCACATTTTCAAACTGCTGAGCCTGGAGATGCTGCAATATAGACTGGTAGAGACTGAGGCTTTCCGCAACCTGATGGCGGTGGCTGTCTCTCGGTACTTGGTCCCCCACTATTTTTCACGATGTGCCTTACCAGCCCTACACCAGCACGTGTCAGAGACCATCATCCGTGCCCTGACCAACGCGGTTACTGAGAAGGTCCACCTAACCACGGACACATGGACAAGTGCTGACGGGCAGGGACACTATATCTCCCTGACGGCACATTGGGTTAACTTGGTGGAGGCTGGGACCGAGTCTGACCCTGGGGCCGCTCATGTACGGCCCACACCGAGGATTGCGGGGCCTACCTCGGTCACGGTTTCTCAGACTTATTATGCCTCTTCCTCCAACCCCTCCTCCTCCTCCTCTCAAATACAATCTGTGAGCACGGCGCCTTCAGTCGGTAGCTCTAGGTGCAGCAGCACTGCCGTGGGTAAGCGCCAACAAGCGGCGCTGAAACTGCTGAGCTTAGGTGACAAGAGGCACACCGCCCAAGAGCTGTTACAGAGCATCACGGCGCAGATCGATCTTTGGCTGGTGCCGCTGAAACTCAAACCAGGCATGGTTGTGTGTGACAACGGGCGTAACCTGGTGGCGGCTCTGCAACTCGGCAGGCTCACACATGTGCCATTATACACCAATACTATTTCCCAAACTAACAACAACCCATATAAACACTGCATATAAAACCTGCCTGGCCCACGTGTTCAATCTTGTGGTTCAGCGGTTCCTCAAGACCTACCCCAATTTGTCTGATTTGCTCACCAAGGTGCGATGCATCTGGGCACATTTCCGCAAGTCAACCACAGATGCTGCCACTCTCAGGGCAGTGCAACGGCGCTTATAACTGACTGCTCACCGACTGTTGTGCAATGTGCCCACACAATGGAATTCCACATTACACGTTACCCAGTGTTTACCTGCAGCGCAGAGCAATTGTAGACTGCCAGATGACAACTTCCACAAGAACTGGTAGTCAGGTTAGTCAGCTTCTTCAAGTGTACAATGAGGAGTGGACGTGGATGTCTGATATTTGTCAGGTGTTAAGGAACTTTGAGGAGTCAACACAGATGGTCAGCGGCGATGCCGCCATTATCATTGTCACCATCCCGCTGCTTTGTCTGCTGAAAAAGTCACTGCTCAGCATGAAGGCTTGCGCTTGTCACAGGAGATGGGGGAAGAAGATACGTTGCTTGATAGCCAGACCACCCTCAGGTCTGTTTCTCAGTGCGAATTAGAGGAGGAGGAGGAAGAGGAGGAAGAAAAGGAGACTGTTGGCGAGAACTGAAGAGGGTACCTATGCTCATTCCTTCTTATCTGTTGAGCATGTATGGTCTAAAAAGGAGGAGTTGGAGGAGGAAATGGAGAGTCAGCCTATTGAGGAGATTATTGCGTGTTGGGACTCTGGCGCACTAGGCTGCCTTTCCCGTGACCCTCACGTTAGAAGCATTTTTGACAACACCAATTACTGGGTTCACCCTCCTGGACCCCAGGTACAAGCAGAACTTTTCCACTCTCATTCCTGTAGAGGAAAGGAGTATGAGAGTGAATCAATATCAACAGTCCCTAGTGCACAAGCTGAAACTATCCTTCCCATCTGACACCGCTAGCGGCAGAGGACGTAGTTCTGTGGGCCAATTAGCGGGGGAGAGGAGGGGAGCAGGAAGCTTATCAAGCACTGGCAGGGGAACACTCTCCAAGGCCTTTGCAAGTTTTATGGCACCCCAGCAAGACTATGTCACCCATCCCCCAGTAGGTGGGAGCTGTTCAGAAAGATGGTGAGGGAGTATCTAGGTGACCATACCAACATCCTGCGTGATCACTCTGCTCCATGCAATTACTGGGTTGCAAAGCTGGACACATTGCCCGAACTGGCGCTGTACGCCTTGGAGGTGCTGGCCTGCCCTGCCGCTAGCGTGTTGTCAGAGCGGGTCTTCAGTGCAGCTGGTGGCATCATCACTGATAAGCGTACGCGCCTGTCAACTGACAGCGCTGACAGGCTGACGATTATTGAAATGAATAAAGCCTGGATTTCACCGGAATGCAAATCTCCACCGGGGGAAAGCAGCTCAACATGAAGATTCTTTATGTATCCTCTCCTCCTCCTCCTCTTCGAACACAAACGCTGAGCCAACAGGCAATGTTTCTGAGGGCCAACTGGCGCTCTTTACAAACAATGTTTACGGAGGGCCACCTACAGGCTCTCTCTCCAATACATTTTTTAGGAGCGTCAACTACAGACACTCAAAAACAATTTTTCAGGAGGGTCAACTACAGACACTTAAAAACAATTTTACAGGAGGGTCAACTACAGACACTCCTAAACAATTTTTGGGAGGCTCACCTACAGCCATTTGACTGCAATGTCAGTCTGACCAAGCCATTGGTGGTGTCACCGCCATGCTGTTTCAGTGTAAAATTTTATGTGCTTCACCTTCTACCTGAGTGTAACTTAGTCACTCTGGGTTCACCGCCATGCTGTGTCAGTGTAAAATATTATGTGCTTCACCTGCTTCCTGAGTGTAACTTGGTCACTCTGGGTTCACTGCCATGCTGTGTCAGTGTAAAATTTTATGTGCTTCATCTGCTACCTGAGTGTAACTTGGTCACTCTGGGTTCACCGCTATGCTGTGTCAGTGTAAAATTGTATGTGCTTCACCTGCTACCTGAGTGTAACTTGGTCACTCTGGGTTCACCGCCATGCTGTGTCAGTGTAAAATTTTATGTGCTTCACCTGCTACCTGAGTGTAACTTGGTCACTCTGGGTTCACCGCCATGCTGTGTCAGTGTAAAATTTTATGTGCTTCACTTGCTACCTGAGTGTAACTTGGTCACTCTGGGTTCACCGCCATGCTGTGTTAGTGTAAAATTTTATGTGCTTCACCTGCTTCCTGAGTGTAACTTGGTCACTCTGGGTTCACCGCCATGCGGTGTCAGTGTAAACTTTTATGTGCTTCACCTGCTACCTGAGTGTAACTTGGTCACTCTGGGTTCATGCTGTGTCAGTGTAAAATTTTATGTGCTTCACCTGCTTCCTGAGTGTAACTTGATCACTCTGGGTTCACTGCCATGCTGTATCAGTGTAAAATTTTATGTGCTTCACCTGCTACCTCAACTAACTTGGTCACTCTGGGTTCGCCGCCATGCTGTGTCAGTGTAAAATTTTATGTGCTTCACCTGCTACCTCAACTAACTTGGTGACTTGTTGGTGTCAACACTAGATTGCGGCTACTATACCGCACACGACAGAATTGTTCACTGCACTGTAGTATATATAACTGAGAAAAAACATAGTCTTTAAATGGCGGCTATTGTACCACAAAACACTCCATTTTTCACTGGACTGTAGTACATATAACTGAGAAAAAACGTAGTCTTTAAATGGCAGCTATTTTACCGCAAAGCACTCCATTTATCACTGGACTGTAATACATATAACTGAGAGAAAATACGTATTTTATAGACTGACACTGCTGTGCAGCACACTAGAGAATTGTTCACTGGACTGTAGTACATATAAATGAGAAAAAAACGTAGTCTTTAAATGGCGGCTATTTTACCGCAAACCACTACATTTTTCACTGGACTGTAGTACATATAACTGAGAGAAAAAATGTATTCCCTAGACTGACGCTACTGTACAGCACACTAAATAATTGTTCACTGGACTGTAGTATTTATAACTAAGAGAAAAAAACGTATTCCCTAGACTGACGCTACTGTACAGTACACTACATAATTGTTCACTGGACTGGAGTACATATAACTGATAAAAAACATATTTTATAGACTGACGCTTCTGTACAGCACACTACAGAATTGTTCACTGGACTGTAGTACATATAAATGATGATTGTGGATGATTCCTGCCAAGATGGCGGTAGCTGCACTACAAGTCCCAGCCAGCAGCCAGGAGGAGACCAAAAAAAAAAAGGTGCTTGTAGCCCTTAGAAGGTCTGTTGGGTTCTTTGTGGGTGATTCCTGCCTAACCAACATCTAAATTGAGGCCCTAACACTCTCCCTGACAGACAGCAGCTCTATCCCTAATCTCATGCAGGCGGCGTCTGACGCGAGCAGCGCGGCACCAGATTCTTATATTCCCAGATCATCTGATCTGGCCAGCCAATCCCTGCTATCGACTTGTAGGGGCCCCATGTGATGCTAGGAGGTACCAAAGACTCTCCTGCATGTTGATTGGCTGAAAAAAGGTGCCTAACATGCAGGAAGAGGAAGATGCCATTTCCACGAGGATCGCGATATGCTCGTCCGAGTAGCGAGCATATGCGAATACCCTAATGCTCGAACGAGCACCAAGCTCGGACGAGTATGTTCGCTCATCTCTAATTATAATGCTTTTGTAATGTTCATGTTATATCACACTTCATGCTATACACTTACATAAGACAGGGTATGCTTAGCAGTGGTTGGCAACATGAATGAGACTTACATCCCATTCCTAGCGTCTTGGTAGGAGTGGGATGGTCTGACTTCCTTCCAAGGGCAGGGCAGAACTAGTTAGAAGGGAGTGTGGAAAAGAGTGAGGAGTGAGGACCTGTAAAATATGATGTATTATTGTCAGCAGAGTGATCAAACAATCAAGCTATACAGACTCCACTGCAGGGTGAAGGGAAACTGTCACAGCCACAGGTGACAGAGTAAAATCATATGGAAAAGAATCAGACATTGTCAGCTAGCAAATCCCTGAGTGTCATTTTCTGCCACATTGCCAGCCACCATACGTCATTATCTGGGAGGAGACCCAAAAAGACCCATATCCCCAAAAAAAGCCACAAAAAGTGTTTAAACTGCAGGTGCTCAAAATGCACATTTTTAAAGGGATTGTCAATCATTAGAAAAACATAGCTGATTTCTTACAAAAACAGCCCCACATCTGTTCATGGTTTGTGTCTGGAATTGCAGCTGAGGTCCTTCGAAGAGAATGGGGCTGAGCTACAATACCACATGCAACCTGAGGACAAGTGTGGTACTGGTTTTGGAATACAGTGAGCACATTTTCTATTCCTGGTCAACCACCTTAAGAAAAGAAAAATTACAGAATTCTATGGAAAGAAAGGTGTAATACAGATAAAAATGTGTTTTGTTGTGTGTATATATATATATATATATATATATATATATATATATATTATCACTTTTTGACATTTTATGTTTCTTTCAGCCCCAAGTTTGTAGTGATAGCTAATATTGAACAAACTGACATCTACAGAAATAGGAAGGACTACAATGATGTAAGTCACAGCTGGTGTAATTCCCAGAGTGTACCTGAGGAGAACCTGTCACCATGAAACGCGTCTGCTGGCGTTTTCTTATAGAGCAGCATCTTTTCCCAGTAAACTACTGTATATGCTCAGCATCTCCTGCTCTGTAACATTCTGCCTGCAGATTGCACTGAATTTTCATGGTGACATGTTCTATGCTATAATGTTCATTCAACTCATCAATTGTCTTATTGTGCATAGATCTGTGAGCCAAAAGGACTGAAGATTTTCAGATGTCCATCTCCAATATTTTTTGCCAATAGTTCGTTCTTCAAAGATAAACTCATCGCAGCTGTAAGTCTATCTACCGTATACTGTATAATATGTTTTTCTACAGTATGCTGTACCTTTTTTTTATATTCTTTCCAGGTGGGTTTTAATCCACTGTGGGTACTGAGGAAGAGGAATAAGGCCTTGAGAAAAATAAAAAAATTAGTGAAGAAGGGGGAGTTACATGTGACAGCAGTAAGTAGGATTTACAAGATCATGTCCTATTCAATGCTTTAGTTTTAAAGCAATGATGGTAAAATCACCTAATGGTTTTGTTTGATGCAGTTTTTTTAAGTTTGATTTTCCACTGCTAAAAGTAATATTCTAATTTGAAAATATCATTTTTCAGAGAGGTGTTGTATGTACATCATATGATTATAGAGAGTCAGATGATGAAGATGAACTGGACAACAATAGGATCGAAGAGCTGGACCAGCCCATAAACACTGCAGATCTTCCCATTGTCATTGACTGGAATGCAGATCTTCCAAATAATATCCAAGTTCCCAGAATAGAGCTTCATAGTTTAATTCTTGACTTTGGGGCAGTCTCTTTCATTGATGTTACAGGTGTGAAAGCACTGAAAGGAGTGAGTATATCAGTTAATCTGTTTTTCATTACTATAGTCTTCTATGCCTTTTGTGGTATTTGTAAAGGCTTGATATGGTATTTTATGACCTGACAGTTAAAGTGTAACTGTTGTTTCAGTTTATTTTTAATATAGTGCAGGGGCAGGGATGTTAAATATTTTTATAATATACTTTATTAATGAAAGATGTTTCTTTGTTCTAGAAAACAGGATGCAAGGTGTCTTCTTATCAAAGCTCTAACTGATCGTTGCTAAGGAGAGTCTGACTTAAGCATCTAAAGATGCCTGTGTGCAACAAGAAAGGCAGGGTGATTGACAGTGATAGGCACATGCACATAGTGCAGGACTGGGTTAGTGGCGTGAGGCAGGCTGGAATCCTCTGTATGCTACACGCAGATGTTTGCAGAGCTCAATAGAACTGGAGAGGTTATCTGACTTTTTCTTACTGATGATCTATCCTTTGGATATGTCATCAGCATCTAATCGGCAGGGGTCTGAGGACCCAGGTGTGACTGCTACCTTATAGTTACATCTTTGGAGGACTCTGCAGATCTCAAGCTTCCTGAGCCCCTGTAAGCTTGTATAGGGGGAGTTAGATATTGAAAAAAACTTTTAAAAATTTTTAAAAATTAAAAAATTTAGCATAACCTCTGAGTTATTTGATAATGTAATCTGTATAGCGCCACCTGCTGTTTGCTCTTTTTCTTATTTCTTTTATCTGCTCACTGAGAAGGCCGCACATGCTCAGTTTCATCCTTCAACTGCCTCCTGAGTTGTGATAGGGAGAGCTGAGACACGCCCCCTTAGCCTTAGCAGAATAGACTTTCCCCTTGAGCTGTCAGCTTGATATAAATCAGGCAGAGTAATGAATGGTGAGATCTCTGGGTTCATGTGAGGTACAGGACTGGGTCTAGCTTTGATAGAAAGAGGTTGTAATATATAGTGCAGTGATGGCTAACCTTGGCACTCCAGCTGTGGTAAAACTACAAATCCCAAGATGCCCCCCTTGCTTGACTGCTCTCAGAACTCAGTAGAAATAAATGGAGCATGCTGGGAGTCGTAGTTTCACCACAGCTGGAGTGCCAAGGTTAGCCATCACTGATATAGTGTAATATATGGTGTCTGGTTTTCAATTTTTTACATTAATCATGGGTTAGCCCCTTTAAGGCCTTATTCACTTGACAGTGAAAAATACCCATGTGGTGGCTGTTTTTAGAACAATGACAGTCTATAGGTGTATTTACATGTATGTTTTTTTAAATTTATGAAGTTTTTTTTTTTAAAAGATCATGAATATCGGCCTTCAAAAAATTGGAAATGTCTGATTTAACAGCCAAACAGCCGTCAAGGGGGCTGCTTTTAATGCCTGTTTTTCAGTGAACCTTACAACTGAATTTTAAGGTTTTGATTGGCCAAACGGAGGCCCAAATTTCACCTGGATCCATCAGACTTTCAGTGTACATTTATTTAACTTGAATATAACAGTGTTGTTTTCAGTTATCATCAATAAGAATGGCATATGCTTATTGTTTTGGATGCCAGTGCAAATACATACGCCATTAATGTTTTATCATGGACACTTAAAAACATAAAAATTGGACAGTGTGTATAAAGAGAGTGTGTGTGCCAAAATAAGAACTACTAGTCCAAAAATGAAGTGATCAATTAGTAAGGATGGCTTAATCCATGTCATTATTTTTACAGATTTTAAAAGAATTTATGAAGGTTGATGTAGACACATACATTGTTGCTGCAGACAGTAAGTTCATCTTTTTAGAATCCTAAGGGGTATTATGAAAAAAATTTGTATAATATTTGGAAACCAGTACAAAAAAAAATTCAAAGGGACCGACCACATTCCCTTCAATAAATAACTTGTATATTTCACCGAAAAAATAATAAGGTTTTGGCTGTAGATGAGGAGTATGGTAACAATAATACTCATTATATTTATATCAATTCTTTATGTAGTCTTAAACAGAAAAGTGGCTCACCCAGACAAAAGATGGAATGGAATATGTTAATGACATACAATAGAATGGTATAAAATGTATAAGAATGCCAAGTGCCCAAGCTAGGAGCCTGGTACCCATAGGAACAATGACAGTAAAATGAATAAACTAGTTTCACACCAGGAGAACCGGCAGGTTGTTCTCGCGGAGCACATAGCGGTATTTGGTTGATTCTCAGCATACGGTATCTGCCGGGTTTCGTCTGGATCTCTGTCGGCCCCTATTATAGTTAATGAGACTGGATGGCATTTATGTAGTGTCCGGCAATGCCGGATCCAGAGATCTCCAGCAGCTCCACTTATTTATGCCCAGCGCTAAAAGTGATAATAGTCCACAGTATACTTCCATACCAAAAGTCTGCCATTACTTGATAATAAGTAGTTTCAATATAGTTATCAATAGCGGTTGTATATGTAGCTCACCACACTGCATAGGTTGTAGTTTGCAGTAGTTACTGTACCACTTTAATCTATATTGGGCATCGAGTAGGACAGATCTTGAATTTGCTCAGCAATTCCCGTAGTGGCTTGATAACTGGTTAGGATTATGGCATCCCAAATGCCGTGTCAGCATACAGCAGATCCAGAGGTACTAACGTATGCTTTGTGTAGAATATGTGTTTGCTGAGCTATTTAGTTCCACAAACTGGAGAGCATGCACTTTCTGTTGTAGCACTTGCTGGATTCAATAGTTCCACAAGTGTAAGATTGTTTATGCTGGCTGAATAATCCTTAATTTTTTCAGTGCTTTCACAGCGCAGGCTCAGTTCTTGTGATTGACTCCTACATCTTTGCCCCCAGACTTCGGGACATTAGCAGGATTCTGACATGGGGATAGTTACACAAATTAAATGTTTTGTAGGCATGTAATACACATGCAGATGAACACACATGCAGAGGTCCACTTGTCTGTGTCCTTATAATTAAGTCCCGGAAAACCTACAACAAAAATCCCCTGATTTCTTAGAGAGGTAGGAGGGGCAGTAGTGTGCAGCCCACTGAGCACCACCACAAATGTATTCAGATAGTGTCCTGGTAATAGAAAGTCTGGCCCAGATTTACTCAATCTAAAGATGGCACAAGCTTCGGCTACTTTCACACGAGTGTTTTTGCTGGATCTGTCATGGATTAGCAAAAACGCTTCCGTCATAATAATACAACCGTCTGCATCCATTCTGAATGGATCCAGTTGTATTATCATTAAAATAGCCAAGACGAATCCCTCTCTAAAGCCAATGTAAGTCAATGGGGGATGGATTTTTTTTTGTGTCCGAGAAAACGGATCCGTCTTGCTACGCACTACATTGCGGACATTCTTCAGTTTTGTCCCCATTGACAATGAATGGGGACAAAACGGAAGCGTTTTCCCTCGCTATTGAGATCCTTTGACTAATCTCAATAGCGGAAAGGGAAAACAGAGATGTGAAAGTAGCCTTAGACAGGCTTCGACCTACCTCAGATTTATCACAGGGGCTCAGGCTGGATGATAAAGTGGTGCAGGGATAGACACTTTTCTCTGACTCTAGAGAGATAAGTTGGGATTTTACTTCATTTACCAAATCATTGGTCCATAGAATACAACAGGAAAATCGATTATTCTTTTAATCAAAAGTAAATCTTGCACACATTGCTCAAAAAGTGCAATGCAGCAACTAGACAGTTCCATACAGCACCCATATAGAGTCACACATTGCCCTGTATAATGCAAATTCCACTTTCCAGAGTGTCATTTGCATTATACAGAGTAGCATTATAAAATGTACACCTAGAACTAAACATGGCCTTGAGGGTGTCATAGTTTAGATACATAGTGCCCAGAAATTGATGCACATTATCTACTTGGAGCCAGTGTCCACACAGCTGTATGCTACACTGTAAATATATATGGGGTCATTTATCAAACTGGTGTAAAGTAGAACTGGCTTAGTTGCCCATAGCAACCAATCAGATTCCATCTTTCATTTCTGACAGCTCCTTTGGAAAATGAAAAGTGGAATCTGATTAGTTGCTATGGTCAACTAAGTCAGCTCTATTTTACACCAGTTTGATAAATCTCCACCATAGTGCATTACAATACCCACATAGATCCCGCAATCCCACGGTCCTTGTACCACTGAGCAGACACCCATTAAATCGCTTTGGCAAGTACTTCCACCCTGAGTGATTTCTCCCGCACTGTGCAGAGAGTTAACCCTCATTCACACATCAGTGTTTTGGTCTTTGATTTCCATCAGTGATTGTGAGCCAAAACCAGGACTGGAGCCTCCACAGACATGAGGTACAAGTTGAAGATCTGCTCCTGTTCTGTGTTTAGAGACGCACCTGGTTTTGGCTCAAAATCACTGATGGAAATCACTGACCAAAACACTATGTGAATAAGGCATTATGCTGCATTCTGATGGCCATCATACATACATATTTCTTAGTGACGTTACATTATATGGTACGGTCAAAAGTGTACATTACTTTTATTGAGTTAAGGTGTTCCGATGTTTCAGACACTCCAATTGCAAACAGGTGCAGAAATTCAAACACATTGGTAATATTATGGGTCAGCTTTGCTAGATTTGGCCTGCTGAACTGTAAGTGATATTATTGTGAAGTGGAAGCATCTAGGAGTAGGCGACCATCCAAACTTTAAGACATCAGGAGACCATTCAAAATAACAAAGCACAGCCGCTGAACACTGAGGCATGAAGTGTGTAAAGATAAAATCAAGTACAGTACCTTCTGTTGCGTCACTTCCAAACTGCATCTTAAAACCACATCAGCACAAGAATTGAGCATAGCAAGCTTAGCGAAATAGATAATATAGATAACGATATAGAAAAAAATACATCACCATATATTCTTAAAAATTAGACATATTTCTCTAGCCCTAATATATTCCTTTTATATGCTCCTCATTTGCTGCATAAAACATTTATGTTACGTGGTGAACCCATGGATTTTGTTCTTTAAAATTTCCAAAAATTAAGCAAGAAATTTGATTCATTTGTAAAATATGATTTAAACATGAGTCGTGTACAGTTCACTTGAATGATAACCACTACATTTGCATCCAATAGGTTCTGTGGTGGAAAAGTTAAAGAAAAGTTCATTTTTTGATGACGACATTCAAACATCAATGTTTTTTCTCACCGTCCATGATGCTGTTCTACATGTGCTGGAGAAAAAAGGCATGGAGCATGCTTTAAAAAGTGGGATACACAAGGTACCCTCCTCTATGAATATAGCACTGCTACTGAGCAGCAACTGTTCTTTTTAATGGCTCTGTTTATTTTATTATATCATTCACCGTAAAATGGGGGAAAAATTCTTTCTGGGGTGAAATTTGAAAAAAACAGCAATTCCAAACTAAAAAATAAAAAAGTTTATTTTCCTTACATCTTCATATTCTGACACCCATAACATTTTTAATTTTCTGTCTACAGAGCTGTGTGAAGGCTTGGTTTTTGCAGGGCAAGCTGTAGTTTTTAGGCTACGTTCACACGACCGTATGTGTTCTGCGGTCCGCAAATTGCCGATCAGCAGAAAATACAGATGACGTCCGTGTTGCATCCGTTTTTTTGCATATCCATTGTAACAATGCCTATCCTTGTCCGCAAAACAGACAAGAATAGGACATCTTTGATATTATTTGCGGGGTTACGGAACAGACAGTGATGCGGACAGTACACGGCACCCATTGAAATGAATGAGTCTGCATCCTATCCGCAAAACAAAATGGAATGGACACGGAAACAATATACGTTCATGTGCATGAGGCCTTATTGAAACCTTTTTTGAATACATATAACTTTTATAAAAAAAAATTTGATGAGCGAATTGACCCAAAAACTTCAAATTATCCATTTTTATTTTGTTTTCCATTATAGCATTCACTGTGCAGAAAAATATTTTATATATTCTAATAGCCTGGACATTTTCGGATGCAGCAATAAGTATTGTGTTTACTTTTTTTTTTTTTTAGTGTAATTTTTAGTCCCCTTAGGGGACATGAATGTGCGATTTCTGAACGGTAGTACTATAGACTGCAATAATATGCTATTGCAGTCTATGGAAATTTCAAAGGCTGCCTGGCAGGCCATGACTCAGGCAC
Organism: Rhinella marina; assembly: GCA_900303285.1. Lineage (NCBI taxonomy): Eukaryota > Metazoa > Chordata > Amphibia > Anura > Bufonidae > Rhinella > Rhinella marina. The sequence continues at coordinate 12,340 of ONZH01021041.1, forward strand.
AGCTCTGCAGGCAGCTCACTATGACAGTACTGGGAGCCTTTAAAATTCCCAAGGCCGTCATAGCAACTGATTGGGACCCCACAATGTTATTGTGGGGGCTTTGATTGGAGGACAGGCTCAGGCTGGATGATAAGTCTGATGCATGGCTAGAAACTTTTGTCTAACTCTATACTATTAATTGACTTACTTTAAAATATAATTTTATGCCAGAATTATGTCGCAATTATGGTGCAAAACGGTGCATTCCCACTAATCCCTGCATTCTTGGTGAGATAGGCACGATGGTTTTAGATGTGCCAAATTGCCCAATGCACTGACATAAGTAAATGTTGTCCATTGTGTCAGAAAAAGTGGTGATGAGAGAGGAATGACATCTTAAATATGATGTTCATGCATTGATATCTCCATTTAAATTTCCGATGTCTTGTAATATAAAATCACGATGAATGAGACGATACCCATTACATCAATTTCATGTCCTCTTTTCTATTGTTTTCATTGTAGGAAACAGACAATCTCTTCTTTATTAATGGAGGTGCTGGACAAAACATTTACAGTGGATTGAGTGTAAGTTTCATCCTATGTCTACCTTGGACACATTCTCATCTATGTGCTACCAGACAGGCTGTAGTAATATTGCTTTTCCTAGAGCAGCCAGGGTCAATGTATTAATTAAATGCTCACCACTGAAATTGAACATTTCTTTTTTTTTTAGGTGGGAAATGAAACAAAATTCTAGATATGGTACCTGCCAGTGGATGAATATGGATAGGCGCATGTAAATAAAAAAGAAAACAGTGACAGATGGAAAACTCTAAACCATTAGGCCTAGTTCACACATCACTGTCAATGATTTCCATCAGTAATTGTGACCCCCAAACCAGGTATATCTTCAAACCCTTTGCCTATTATTGGGTACAAACACTTAGGGCTCATGTACACAACCGTATTTTTGGACCCATTCATCTAAAAAAAATAGAACATGTCCTATTCTTGTCCGTTTTGCAGACAAGGATAGGACACTTCTGCAGGAATAAAAAAATGGCTGCATGCTCTCCACAAAGCATGAACCCTTATGTAAAAGTGCCACTGATTATTGTGTGAAAGCATTGTTGATGTAGATACCACAATCATTTCTGGGCAGCAGATCATCCGGTGTACACAGGGATCTGCTGCCCAGAAACAATGAATCTGTATGGGAATTAACGATCGCTCATCCCCATACAGAGATGATGATTGCGGTATGTAAATGCAGCTCTCACCTCCCTTCAAAATCAGACAGTTATTCTGAACAAATGGGTAATTTCCGATAATTGCCTGCAAAGTTGGCCCCTGTAAAGCAGCCGTTATCTCTCTGTAGGCTCCACTCCTGGTTTTGGCTCACAATTACTGCCCCAAATCCCAGATCAAATACTGACATGTGAAGTAGGCCATAAAGGGGTTTTGAGATTTTTTTTATATTTTGAAAATACTATGACTGCACTATATACATTAATAAAGACACCCCACCCCCACCCCGAACACCTATTTTACGTTTTGTCTCATTGCTGCTGATCCCGGTTCTGCTGGCATACGCCAAATTGTTTAAAAAAAAAACGTCTTCTGACTTCCAGTCTTCAGAGTTCACATCTCCCACAATGCATTGCACTGGCATCTCAGCCAGATTTGGCACAAACCTCCTGTCATTGCACCTCTCATGCTTCGGGGGCGTGTGAACTTATTGACCCAGGACAAGTGCATGGCTTCAGAAGTGACATTTCATTCATTAAATCCAGAAAAACTGAGCAGGAAAGGATGAACGGAAAACAGAAAAATTCTGACTGGATGGTATCAGATGACCTGCGCTGTAATCTGGTGAATGTACCAGACGGCTATCATTGTTTTTTCCTAAAAAACCCTTTACCTGTTAAAACCATGATACTTTGTGTATTACCTACAAACTCTGCAATGATGCTGTAGATGGTTGCTTATAATTTATTTCACTGTTTGCATATATTTATATTACTTTTTGCTTTTATAATATCAGAATGTAAAAAATAGATGTTAAGAGCACAGATCAAGGAAAATGATTTCTTTAAAAAACAAACTATTTGGTTCAGTATGTGGATATTTACTACCATTTCTGGGGTCCCAAACTATACTTCCTATCCAACTGTAGGAAAAGTGCATAGTCTGATAACATCAGGCCGCTGCACTGCCGCCTTACCACTATAAGGCCCCTTTCACACAAGCGTGACGGATTAGGTCCGGATGCATTCAGGATGTGTTCAGGAAAACTCGCACCATTTTGCAAGCAAGTTCAGTCAGTTTTGTCTGTGATTGCATTCAGTTGTTCAGTTTTTTCCGTGCGGGTGCAATGCGTTTTGATGCGTTTTTCACGCGCGTGATAAAAAACTGAAGGTTTACAAACAACATCTCTTAGCAACCATCAGTGAAAAACGCACTGCATCCGCACTTGCTTCAGGATGCAATGCGTTTTTCACTGAAGCCCCATTCACTTCTATGGGGCCAGGGCTGCGTGAAAAACGCAGAATATAGAGCATGCTGCGTTTTTCACGCAACGCAGAACTGATGCGTGAAAAAAACGCTCATGTACACAGACCCATTGAAATGAATGGGTCAGGATTCAGTGCGGGTGCTATGAGTTCACGTCACGCATTGCACCCGCGTGGAAAACTCGCTCGTGTGAAAGGGGCCTAAGGGTTTGTTGTCATCTGCGGTGAGTTTTCCATTATCTTGCTCCATCAGAGGATCAGACAAATTGTCAAAAAAGTATCCATTTTAATCCCCATCTGTTTAAATGGGTGCCTCTGAGCGTCATTTATGCTTAGGCCTTGTTCACACATCAGTTATTTGATCAGTTATTTCCATCAGTTATTGTGAGCCAAAACCTGGTGCAGGTCAAAAGCACAGAACAGGTGCAGATCTTTCCATAACACCTGATCTCTGTGTAATCTCTTCTCCACTCCTGGTTTTGGCTCACAATAAGGCTCCATTCACACGTCCTGTTTTTCTTTCCTGATTCGATCCTGATCCTGATCTGGATCCATTCATTTCAATGGGTCCTGAAAAAATCAGGATCGAATCAGGAAAGAAAAACAGGACGTGTGAATGGAGCCTAACTGATGGAAATAACTGATCAAATAACTGATGTGTGAACAAGGCCTTAGCTAAACGGGTTCTCTGGGAAGGATTTATAATGGCTGCCAGCGACCTGTCCTAGAATGTGAGCTGGACTGGTTGCCACCACTTGCAGAGCTGCCTATGGAAGGTGAGGGGGCGGGGTCTCAATACACATTACACTGCTTTACAATAGATAGTAATGATGTGATCCTGCCTGTGATATGCCATTGTGGCTGAGCAGCCTGGCAGGAAAACTCACTAATATGTATTATATGCAAGTATCAGAACGCAGAGTGTAGTGATGCCCTGCCTATCACCCCCCTGGACAGCTCTGAAAGCGGAGCCAACCAGGCTTGCACACGTTCTAGGACTTGCTTGTGGCCATTTTAAATAATTTCCGGAAAACCCCTTTAAGGCCGATTTGCATAGGCTGATATATCAGGCAATAATCAAGAATGAACAAAACATTCCTGCTAATTACCTGATTATGAGAATCAATGAGGGCTGCATTTACATTTCCAGCAATCATTTCTGCTGTTGGGAGTGGTGATTGCTTGTCCCTTTAAAAATCATTGCTGCTGGACAGTAGATCCCTGTTTACACAATCAGCTGTACAAAAACAAAGATTTTTGGTGCCAGCTGAAAGACCAGATCGTTTGATGAACGAGTGATCACTGGCACCTTTTACACAAGCCAATGATTGTGAAGAAGTGTTTATACAAATGATCGGCCTGACTATTTATCTATGTAAAAGGACCTTTAGTTACTGCTCAGTTAGGTTTCTGCTATTTTTGTCAAAAGAAAAAGCAGGATGTTTATTTCCGCTAAAAGTAACAAATATACAACAAATGCAAATTTCCGTTTTGTTTGTTTTTTACATTGAAGTCCAATAGAAATGTACAGTGTTCCACTTGTATCTGTACTTCAGTCTGTTTAGCACTTCCTTTTTTACAGATCATAGTGGAGATACAGTTATGATCTAAATTATATTATTTGATTCATTGCCTATTGTGAATGGTTATGTACTATTTTATTCATTGTTTGCTGACTGAGCTCTGTTTCATCAGTGACTGAAGCTTAGACCTCTAATGGGAGTGTGAAATAATCTTATGCCCCTTTCACACGAGCGGGAGACTCGCATGTCTCCCGCAACGCATCTACAGGACTCAGCAGGGACAGGGATCGCAGAGCATTATATGCGATCCCTGTCAGTGCCGAGTCCAGCCCTGTAAATGCGTAGCGGGAGACATGCGAGTCTCCCGCTCATGTGAAACGGGCATTAGGGTGCCTTCACATGTTGCAGAAAATTCTGCAAGAATATCCACAACATTAAGACTTCCACCATGTTCTCCTATGGCAAATTGATTCTGCAGTGAAAAAAATTGTTGCAGATTTTTCTGCAACGTTTTTCTACTGCAGAATCAGTTTGCCATTGATTTGAATGGAGTGATTCAAATAATCTGGAATATTGCACCAAAATCTGCACCATACTTTATACCAGAAAATCCCCAACAAGTCTACAGATTTTCTGGCAGAATTGTCCGCAGCGGGTGAAGGCACCCTTGGGGTAGGTTCACATAGTTTCTGAAGGAGATTTTAAGTAAAACTTTCCTACAGGTTTTTCAGCTAAAGCCAGAAGTGGATCCAGCAGAAAGCAGAAACTCCTTCCTTTATATTTCTGATTTCTTTGTAATCCACTTCTGGTTTTGGCTTAAAAACCTGCAGGAAAATTTGTCTCAAAATCTTGTCCAAAAAAACTCCATGTGAACCTACCCTAAAGGCTGCCTGTACACGTTCAGGAAACATGATGCAGTTTTGAAGCCAAAACCAAGTGTATATCACAAAGGGATTCTTAAGAGAGAGAAAGTATAAGGGTACAGCCACACATTCAGGTTCTTTAATGCAGTTTTTGGGACATATAGAACTTCTGCACTTTTTTAATCTACTCCTGGTTTTAGCTTTAAAATCTGCATTAAAAAACTCATTCTACATCTGCTCTTTTGTGAATCCACACCTGGGTTCAAAACTGCATCTAAAAACCTGATCAAAACTGTACTGTATATGGGTAGCCTAAATACACCATATGTCTCATGAAAGGCCAAACATCTCAATGAAAATGCCACCCATCATGAAAAAAAAGAAAAATAAACTCTGTTATATACTCACCGGTAATGTTCAGCTTCTTTTCTGAGCATGCTTTTGGGAAAAAAATGCCACTGACCAAAAAAACACCCCAAGTTTCAGAAAAATGGCACAACATATTCTACTGAGGGCAGGTTGTTATCTTTTTAAGTTAATAACTATGTGCAACATTTTTAAAAAATAAAATAACAATGGCAGGAAAAATGCAACAAATAATGTGGCATTTTTCCTCAAAATGATATGCGTGAAATCACCATAGCAAAGAAACTGACTTTGTTGCACATGGCAACCAATCAGAGCTCAGCTTTCATTTGAAAGTTGCACTGTTATAGGTTGCTATGGACAACTAGGTCTGTTTTTCTTCAACACAGATTCATAACTGGAAGCCATTATATGCTCTCTAGTTTAGCTAAAAAGATGAATTTGTAACTTATTTCAATGCATTAAAGTGGTTATCCACTGCCTGTTTAAACTCATGAAACAGCAAACATGCCAATTTCTTATTCTAGCATGCCCACAGTAGCCTACATGCTGTCTGATGGTGCTGTGTGTAAACAGGCTTCTGTGTCTATATTGTGGCAGATGATGGTGGCAGTCACATGATTCACCCACATAATTACCTATCCTACTGTGCCCTCTATTGCACAGGCATCTGTTTCAAAACGTGAATTCAAAAGATTTGAGTATGAATAAGGGTACACAGGCTAAGTGAATAAATATATTTACTAAGTGTGATTAAATATCAGATAATAAAAAAGTAAATACATCACTAACCTACAGATTTTACACGGTTAACACACAAACTCTTAACTCAAATTTCTTAACTCATTTGTTATCTTGAAACAAAAGCCATTGAAAAGCAATTGAAGGTGTTTGCTTAACACATTTAGTTTAGAGTACACATCTGATAATGCATGTGTGTTAACTCTACTACATATGTAAATATGCAATATTATGGGTGAAGACTCTGTTGATCATGCTATTACACATGGCTGTCTACCACATTATAACACATGACTGACATCCCAGGGTGTACAAGAGATAGGACAAATCAATACTTACATCCTACCTAGGATGAATTTCTCGGTTGAGTCCCCCGAATGTATGTGTGTGTCAAAGAGTTTAAACATTTTAGCCCCTCCTCCAGTGTGCAGCACGCATGTCTCTGAGATCACTCAGGAATGTGGTCTTATCAGCACAAAGGGGGATGGGTACTACATTACAAGGCACATCATTACACAGAATGGTTATAATCACGGAATAGTAATAATAAAAGGGAACATAAGTAAAGGGACAGAACCAATCAGTACTTAAAAATATCCTTATAATACAGTATCCAAAAGCCAAGTCCCCTTGAACACCCAGGAGGCTCCAGGAAAAAAGAGGAGACCTCCCAGATTCTCTGAAGAATTGGCAAATTTCCCATAGGTCAGCCCTAATTATGAATGGTGGCGGGATGCTATTTCATCAGATGCAATCCCAGTATCCAAACACACATTGAGGGCTGAGGCTTTGTGATGTAAGTAGGGTAGGGGTACAATAAAGAGGCATGGTTTTTGTGAATGGGTGTGTCTAAACCAAGGGAAAAAATTACTCTCATATCTTCGACTTCAGTCATCAGAAATGTTGGCAAGTACCGTATTTTTCGCTTTATAAGACGCACTTTCCCCCCCCCAAAAGTAGGGGGAAATGGCCGTGCATCTTATAAAGCGAATACTGATGAACGCTTCCATTATGGAAGCGCTCACTAGTATGTAATAGGTGCTGGAAGCGGGGAAATATACTCACCCTCCTGCGCTGCAGCTCCGCTCCGGGTTCGCCACTTCTCTGTCTTCTCCTCCTGGCGCTGCACTGTCCTGACCTCATACAGCGTCAGGACGTAGTGCGCGCACTCTGACCTGACACTGCACGTAGTCAGGTGACAGTGCAGCGCTGGACCCGAAGTGGAGCCGCGGCGCAGGAGAGGTAAGAGAGTTTTTTTATTTTGTTCTGATGGGGCAGAGTGGGCTGATATTGGGGCACAGTGGGCTGATCTGATCGGGGCACAGTGGGCTGATCTGAGGTCTGATTTGGGCACAGTGGGCTGATCTAAGGTCTGATGGGACTCATTGGGCTGATCTGAGGTCTGATAGGGGCACAGTGGGCTGATCTGAGGTCTGATGTGGGCACAGTGGGCTGATCTGAGGTCTGATGGGGGCACAGTGGGCTGATCTGAGGTCTGATGGGGGCACAGTGGGCTGATCTGAGGTCTGATGGGGGCACAGTGGGCTGATCTGAGGTCTGATGGGGGCACAGTGGGCTGATCTGAGGTCTGATGGGGGCACAGTGGGATGATCTGAGGTCTGATAGGGACACTGTGGGCTGATATGGGGGAACAGTGGGCTGATCTGAGGTCTGGATGGGGGCACAGTGGGCTGATATGGGGGCACAGTGGGCTGATCTGAGGTCTGATGGGGGCACAGTGGGCTGATATGGGGGAACAGTGGGCTGATCTTAGGTCTGATGGGAGCACAGTGGGCTGATATGGGGGCACAGTGGGCTGATCTGAGGTCTGATAGGGGCACAGTGGGCTGATATGGGGAACAGTGGGCTGATCTGAGGTCTGATGGGGGCACTGTGGGCTGATATTGGGCACAGTGGGCTGATCTGAGGTATGATGGAGCACAGTGGGCTGATCTGAGGTCTGATAGGGGCACAGTGGGCTGATATGGGGGCACAGTAGGCTGATCTGAGGTCTGATGGGGCAGAGTGGGCTGATCTGAGGTCCTGATGGGGCAGAGTGGGCTGATCTGAGGTCTGATGGGGGCACAGTGGGCTGATCTGAGGTCTGATAGGGACACTGTGGGCTGATATGGGGGAACAGTGGGCTGATCTGAGGTCTGATGGGGGCACAGTGGGCTGATATGAGGGCACAGTGGGCTGATCTGAGGTCTGATAGGGGCACTGTGGGCTGATATGGGGGCACTGTGGGCTGATCTGAGGTACGATGGAGCACAGTGGGCTGATCTGAGGTCTGATAGGGGCACAGTGGGCTGACATGGGGGCACAGTGGGCTGATCTGAGGTCTGATGGGGCAGAGTGGGCTGATATGGAGGCACAGTGGGCTGATATGGGGGCAGTGGGCTGATATGGGGGCTGAGTGGGCTGATCTGAGGTATGATGGAGCACAGTGGGCTGATCTGAGGTCTGATAGGGGCACAGTGGGCTGATATGGGGGCAGAGTGGGCTGATCTGAGGTCTGATGGGGCAGAGTGGGCTGATCTGAGGTCTGATGGGGGCACAGTGGGCTGATCTGAGGTCTGATAGGGACACTGTGGGCTGATATGGGGGAACAGTGGGCTGATTTGAGGTCTGATGGGGTCACAGTCGGCTGATATGGGGGCACAGTGGGCTGATCTGAGGTCTGATGGGGGTCTGAAAGGGCTGATCTGAGGTCTGCTGGGGGTCTGATGTGATGTCCTGAAATTTATGGGGGGTCTGATATGAGGTATGATGAAAAATATTTTTTTCTTATTTTCCTACTCTAAAATCTGGGGTGCATTTTATCATCGGGTGCGTCTTATAAAGCGAAAAATATCTAAACATCTAAACTTCATAGATGTTTCTCTTATATAAGACACTAGAAACTTCTATGAGGTTTTTAATACAAGAGAAACTTCTATGAGGTTTTTCAGCTATGACTTAACATTGAGCTCTATAGCCCAGTGGTTAAGGTTCTTGCCTTTAATGTAGGAGTTTGGGAGTTCAAGTCCCCATAGAAAGTTTTTAAAAATAAAGGCTAAATGAAACTTAAAGGGGTTCTGCAAGTTAAATTTATTGATGACCTATCCTCAGGTTAGGTCATCAATATCAGATCAGCCAACACCCGGCACCCCTGCTGATCAGCTGTTTAACCCTTTCACTCCCAGAGGTTTTTTGGTTATGCATTTTCGTTTTGCGCTCCCTGCCTTCAAACAGCCATAACTGTTTTATTTTTCTGTTCCACATAGCTGTATGAGGGCTTGTTTTTTGCGGGACAAGTTGTACTTTCCAACGCCACCATTTAATATTTGATATGGTGTGGTGGGAAGCGGGAAAAAAATTCCAAATCGGGTGAAATTGCAAAAAAAAACCGCTATTCCGCTACAGTTCTACGGGTTTCTTATTTACAGCGTTCGATGTGCATTAAAACTGACCAGTTACTTTCATTCTACTGGTCAGTACAAATCTGGTAATACCTAATATGTATAGTTTTTCCTGCATTTTGATAGTGATAAAATAATTAGAAAGTTGCCCTTTTTTTTTTTCCTTGTCATATCTTGACCCCTATAACTTTTTGGTATTTATGTGTACGGAGCTGTATGGGGGCTCATTTTTTGCGGGGCAATCTGAAGTTTTTATTGATACCATTCTGGGGTGTGTATGACTTTTTGATCACTTTTTTATTTTTTAAAAAAGCGACAAAAAACGGCGAATCGCCATTTGGACGCTTTTTTCTGCCACACAATTCGCCGTATTGGAATTTTCATTTAGATTTTAAAAGTACGGGCATTTTCGGTCACGGTGATACCCATGATGTCTATATTTATTGTTATTTAGGTATTTTTTTTTAATTATGCGGAAAGGGGGGTGATTTGAACTTTTATATATTTTTTTTATATTTTTTAACATTTTTTTTTACTATTTTAAAGCTCAAATATGAGCTAATATATTGTGTTTTTTTTTTTTTTTTCTTTATGAGCAATCAGGGATTTACTAGACTGAGATAAATCCAAGAATTGCTCATTTCTTATCCTGGCCTGAATAAGAATTGCACTTTGAAAACTGTAATCCTCACCAGAGAGGATTACCGTTTTCATATGGTGTACAGACACCCCGATTGGCCACTCGGGGAGTCTGTACACCACCCGGAAGCGTATGCTTCTGGGTTCAGACGCAACTAGATGCCGTGATCACGTGTGATCACGGCATCTAAAGGCCCAGCAAGACGCCGCCGATCAGGTAAGTAGTGGCAAGTCTCTGCTGTTAGAAAAAGCAGAGACTTGACGGCCATGACGCCCTACCGCACTTGTACGGCGCTGGGAGTGTAAGGGTTAAAGAGGAGGCGCGCCGTGCTAGTGCTGCCTCCTCTTCATTGTTTACATGCTGGCCATAACAGGGGTAGTGGTGAATAGGTGTAATTACACCTAACCGCCCCATTCATTTCAATGGGAAGGATCGCTCCTATACAGGTCTATGGGAGTGATTCTTCCCATTGAAATGAATGGGGCGGTTAGGTGTAATTACACCTACTCACCACTACCACGTTACAGCCAGCATGTAAACAGTGAAGAGGAGGCAGCCATGTACGGCGCGCGCCTCCTCTTCAAACAGCTGATCGGCGGGGTGCCGGGACCCAGCCGATGTGATATCTTGAGGATAGGTCATCAATAAATTTAACTTGGAGAACCCCTTTAAATTCACAGGGTGTCCCCAACAGTGAAAAGTTTGATTTTATTGCAAAAAAAAATAACGGAAAATATAAAATATGATCAAATAACACCCGTATTAACCCACACCGACCTTTTTAACTTGTGTAACCAGTATTTTTTGTTGGGAAAGGTGGCAACCCTAACAGCACCCCCTTATCAGGACTCACTTCGTAAAAAATTATAGCGATATTCTGACCCTCATAATTTTTTTATAGTTATGTCTATGGAGATGTGTGGTGGCTCATTTTTTGCGGGGCGATTTGTCGTTTTTGACAATACCATTTTGGGGTGTGTATGACTTGATCTCTTTTTATTCAATTTTCTTGGGAAATAAAGTGATGAAAAAAACATTTTTTTTAAATTTTTTTCCGTTATGCCATTCATTCACCATATTGGCTAACTTTTTAAAAAATTTTAAATATATTAATTTTTTTGTTTCTTTATATTTTGGGGAATGGGGGTGATTTTACTTTTTAACTTTTTTTTATATTTTCATAACTTTTTTTTGTATTTTTTTTTTTACTTTTTGTTAAGTCCCCCAAGTGGACCACAACTTACAATCATCATATGTAAATTGCTCCATTAGTCTGTATAGAAATCACTATATTACAGTTCAGTGCTGCCATCTAGTGGCCTGAACTGGGATATTCTAACAATGAGGAAGCCTAGTACAGGCTGTGACTTATTTATAGAACAGGGTGCTTTCCCCAATCTCCGCTGGGGGAAAGTGAGTCTGAAGAGGAATCCCATGCTTCTGGTTTTTAACATTCTCAGATGCCGTGAATGAGCGGAAATCATTGCTGAGAGGGGAGGGGGCATGTGGCATATTCTGGGGCTATCAGGGTGAAGAACTGTGTGAGGAGCTTCATGGGGTGTTTATCTGTGAGGGAGGGCCGGAATCAACAAAACTTAACTGTGTTGTTAGTACATTATTACAATGTTTGGGCCCCCACTTTTGATTTTGCCCAGGGCCACATTTTGTCTAAAACCGGCCCTGGCTCCACCCCCTAGCTGAGTCTAGTAAGGGAGTCTAGTGTTAGCTGGGAAGGAGAGAGCCCATGTACTCCACTCCTCAGTTCCAAAGCTAACAATCTCTGCATGATCTACCAAGAGAGACCCATCTTTATACTGAATTACTCCTAAAGAGAGAGAGAGAGAATCTGTAATGTCCAACAAAACCGGTAAGGTACTGTACACTGCTATCAAAAGCAATAGGCATTACTGCTGTGAAAGGAATACTGCTAAAACACCATCCAACCGTATACTTGAAATAAAATAAATTGTGTATAGAGCCCACTCACTTCACCACACCTATGGTCAGGTGCTCTATTATGGACTAACCCACTTTGTCCGAATAAATCAATAATGTAGTATCAAAGAAATAGGCACTCTGATCTGGATATGTGGAAAAATTTATTTACCAATCCTAAAATATTATATAAAAAATATTGCAAATATAACCAATACTTCACATATATAACATGTAGCTTTTGTTTTCACAATAGCTAGTTGATTAATCGCATCATAGTATCTATTGAGCAATAGTATTTCTAATAACAAAATTGTCAGTCCATATATTCGTACAGCCACTTGTAAAAAATAGCATACAAGTGGCTGTACGAATATATGGACTGACAATTTTGTTATTAGAAATATTATTGCTCAATAGATACTATGATGCGATTAATCAACTAGCTATTGTGAAAACAAAAGCTACATGATATATATGTGAAGTATTGGTTATATTTGCAATATTTTTTATATAATATTTTAGGATTGGTAAATAAATTTTTCCACATATCCAGATCAGAGTGCCTATTTCTTTGATACTACAACCTTATACTTGACCTGGTCGGTCGTTTCCGAGCGTATTACAGCTGCTTTAACAAAATTATTATTGGCAGCCTCAGATTCTGCAGAGGAAGAGTGAAGGAGTACACTAAATCTAAACCTGGCTTATACCCATACAAAACCACTGGGGAACGAGTTGGCCTGTACATTGTTGGAACCATGTTCTGAGACTGTTGGAAGTACTATAACCCTCATTATGCACTACAGTAAAGAGAGACATTTATTTATTATTAAATCTGGCCTTGTTACTGAGTCCTATACCATACACCGGCCATTGCACCCATAAAAACGGTTAAGCTCAAAGGCAACCCAAACTACCATCAGACAGGAGCCCTAACACTATAGTGTGCCCCAAGGGAAGAAAGGATGAGCCCTCCTTTCGTTGCACTGGCCCTAGGGAGCAACTGTGTGAGGAAAGCCACTGCAATAGACCTTCTGCAGACAAAGCCACTGCCACTCCCATTCTCCGCTCACGCTCCTCAGGGTCTTTATTGCACATACTGTGGATTGAGAACCTGCAGCATACAGAGTCAGCATTAGCTCCACATCATAACAGGTTATGGTTTCTTAATCCTTTAATGCATAATGTCGTACATTGGCACTATGCGCCTGCAGTTGTATGAAGCTGGCTGCTGTGATGAGCCTGCTCCATATGCAGTGGGTGGTGGATATTTAATACAGCAGGCACCCATCCGCAATGACGGAGAATGGCAATTGCGCCAAACCCTGTCATTTAAACCTTCAGATGCCACGATCAACAGCGATCACGGCATCGGTGAGATAAGGCAGGGGGGATAGGGTTCTTTGTGTGTGAGGTATCGCAAGAGAAAGAAAGTTGCTATTTGAGAGACTACTTTGCAACAGCGCAGATGGCTATTATACGTGATTGTTAGGCTACTTTCACACTGGCGGCACAGGTATCCGGCTGTGCTGCCAATATTGTACTTGTGGGGCCGGAACTACGCTCCATCCCCATTCACTATAATGGGGGCAGGCCAAACATGCTGAGAGGCGGCCGGACGAAAATTACGAAATGTTCTAATTTTCGTCCGGCCGCCTCTCAGCATGTTTGTCGTGCTGCGGCCGGTACTCCTGCCCGCCCCCATTATAGTGAATGGGGACGGAGCGTAGTTCCGGCACCAAACGTGCACCAGCGGCCAGTGTGAAAGTAGCCTTTAAGAATAAATGTCACTGAAGGTGAGCTTATTATTAGGGTACAGAAGTTCCATACTGACATGGCCATGTTAGTAAGCACGGGTCTGTCCCTCAATTGAGAATTGAAACTACTGGGTCCTATGTTTACAGTAGCATGATAGCTGGTGAACGTGGTAGTCAGTCGACCTGTATAGCTATGTGGAGTTCACGCCCCCATTATTATGAGTGCTGGCCACACTCTCAGCTCTGCTGGGTGCATACATTTAATATGCACTCAGATTAGTGGTCTAGAGATACATACTATCAGTATATTAGATGCTGTCAGCATACCATAGCTTAGATAACCGCAACAGGCTTTTAAATGTCCGTCTGTCAGGCTGTGTCATCCATCAGTCCATGTGCACTTAGTATTCAGTGACAGCTATGCCGTGTGGAGTGGATGTCCTGTGCACCACACTAGCTCATACACCTGTAGTAACTGGGCTAGGTGGAGTTCAGGCGCACGTTTATTTCATTACTATTGCTGGTACCAAGATCAGTTGTCTCAGACACACTTTGGTTCATTGATTTAGAGCACACCACATGTATACCTTTTAACTGCCACAGATTGCCTGATCACTCTGTATGATGTGTCATCTCATGCAACAATAGCCGACACGGATTGTCTGGTTGTGATACCTCACACACACACAAAAAAAACAACCTGTACTGTATATAAACTCCCAATAACGTGTAGGAAACTGCAGGCTGACTGATAATTTTAATTTCACACTATGGGTAATTTTTTGGATATATATTTTACTGTAATTAATAAAAGCTAAGCTTTAAAGCATCTATTGAGGGGATCACTAGTGGGATTTATTTGGACTTCTGACGCTGTAAGCTTTTTTTAATTTTACCCCACAAAGAATTTTTTTTAGCGTTTGCAGTACAAGACATAGTAAATTAAATGGTGCCATTAAAAAATCCATCTTGTCCTGCAAAAAATAAGCCATCATATAGTTATGTGAACAGAAAAATAATAAATGTTTTGGCTATTGGGGAGAAAAAATAAAAAATGAAAAAATAGAAACAGGCCTGGTCATTAAGGGGTTAAAGAAAGTTGTGCTCTTTCAAAAACTAGAATGATTTCCCTATTTCAACACCAGATGGCACATGAAAATGTGGAATTATCCCATTGTTCTGTATTATGTCAGCAAAATTCTCGTCAGTATCTTTGCAGTATGTTATGGGATACTGTATGTTTTTACTGTATTAAAGTGACTTTTAATTCAATAAAGACTTTTTTTTTACATTTGGTTGTGTGATTCTGTGCGTTTTTTAGTGGAAAAATAAGCAACTGTCAGGAGTCTGGCATTAGCTTTTTCCCAGAGTCCCAGTCACTTTGCAGCGCATGCATACTGTAGGTACAGAATGGGGGGAGGTTCTGGCCATACACATTAGGGCTCATGCATACGAACGTATTTTCTTTCCGTGTATGTTCCGTTTTTGTTTGCTAACAGCCGTTTCCGTATGTCCGTATTTCCGTTCTGCGAAAAAAAATAGAACATGTACTATTATTGTCCGCATTACAGTCAAGGATAGTACTTGTTCTATTAGAGGTCAGCTGTTCCGTCATCATCCGTATTTTTTGTGGATCCGTTTTTTACGGACCGCAAAATACATACGGTCGTGTGCATGAGCCCTTAGAAGTATATGACACGAATCTGTGTGTTTGACCACCTTTACATACAAAATCAGCAGGTGCTGTACAGTACCTGGAGAAGGCCCAGAGAGAAGCTGCAGGAGAATCTAAGAAGGCAGAGGATAAGAGAAGGGGTCATATCAGACCTCCCATAAATTTCAGGACATCACATCAGACCCCCATCAGCCCTTTCAGACCCCCATCAGACCTCAGATCAGCCCACTCAGGCCCCATCAAACCTCAGATCAGTCCATCAGCCCCCATATCAGCCCACTGCGCCCCCATATCAGCCCACTGTGCCCCCATCAGACCTCAGATCAGCCAACTGTGCCCCCATCAGACCTCAGATCAGCCCACTGTTTCCCCATCGGACCTCAGATCAGCCCACTGTGCCCCCATATCAGCCCACTGTGCCCCTATCAGACCTCAGATCAGGCCACTGTGCCCCCATATCAGCCCACTGTGCCCCTATCAAACCTCAGATCAGCCCACTGTGCCCCCATCAGACCTCAGATCAGCCCACTGTGCCCTCATCAGACCTCAGATCAGCCCACTGTGCCCCCATCAGACCTCAGATCAGCCCACTGTGTCCCCATATCAGCCCACTGTGCCCCCATCAGACCTCAGATCAGCCCACTGTGCCCCCATATCAGACCACTGTGCTCCTATATGAGCACACTCTGCCCCCATCAGACCTCAGATCAGCCCCATCAGAATAAAATAAAAAACTCTCTCACCGCTCCTGCGCTGCAGCTCCCCTCCAGGTACGGCGCTCCTCTGTCTTCTGCCGGCGCTGCACTGTCGTCTGACTGCGTGCAGAGTCAGGTCATAGTGCGCGCAATACATCCCGACGCTGTACGAGGTCAGGACAGTGCAGCGCCAGGAGGTGAAGACAGAGGAGCGCCGGACCCAGAGCGGAGCTACAGCGCAGGAGGGTGAGTATGTTTCCCTGCTCCTGGCAGCTAATACATACTAGTGAGCACTTCTATAATGGAAGAGTTCACTACTATTCGCTTTATAAGACGCCCAGCCATTTTCCCCCTACTTTTGGGGGGAAAAAAGTGTGTCTTATAAAGCGAAAAATACGGTAAGTGTCTCCTTTTTTTCTTACTTCAAAATATAACCTTTGGCACATCTAGCTATATTAAATAAAAAAGTACAGTTTTCGGCACCAGGTGATGAGGTATGGTGGCAGGTTGGATGGCAATAAGTTGGCACTATCAGGCACTTGTGGTTATGGGTATTCACTGTAAGAGTCAGTCTTGATATTTGTCTGACCTAGTGGTGGTCTGTTGCTGCAACATGTGCCTCTACCCACATACCTCCTGTGACTCATTGAGAAAGGTCCGGGACGGACTGAAACGTCTGATACCAAGTCGCACATATTGGTTGGGAAAGCCGCACAATATTTATGTTTTTTTCCTTTGTTATGGAAATATGAAAAGACGTATTTGGGTTCCATATGCTGGAATGTTATATATTATCTCAGTGGACAAAAAATGTGAGATATGATAAATACTTAACTGCATTCTAACAGAGTGTGGGTGGAAATTCCTTTTTCACGTTCATTGGGGATCCGTCCCTGTTATCCACGGTAGCTCGCATTAAAAAATGGTGTGCACTGTCCTAATTTTTTCTACATCTTCTGACATCGAGACATCCCTTACAAGTGGCTCTTTACCATTTGGAGATTCTTGTTTGAGGGGAAAGGATTTATCCAGCAAAACCACTCTGAATTACCAGAAATTCTTCAGGATCAAGGATCTACTGGACTGGTCAGTGATACAAGATCTTACAGCCTTGCCTACCATCCCACTTCCAACACCATGGGAAACAGTGGGTCTAAATAAACTGGATTTTCAGAAGATAGAAAACATCTATTGCTGAAACAAAGGCACATCTGGAAATAAGGTACTAAGTGCTATTAGGCTATGGATTTACTTCAATAGCGTTTATTCTGGTGACAGATTTCCTTTAAACACAGATTTGAAACTTTATGCTAATATCCTAACAAACAGGATGAGACACTGAGGATGAGATTGCTAGTACTAATCTCACCAAAACAGGTGGGTTTTGTGGTGGGGAGAGAGGGGAAGGATGGTACCATGCGTATCTTGTCTCTCCTTCAAATTGCAGCAAAAGAGAAACAATGATGGTTCTGCTGGGAATGGACACTGAAAAGGCTTTGACAGGGTGGATTGGACCTACGTAAGGCAATTCTTACAACATTTTATTTTCCCAAACACTTCATATAGCCCATATTCGTTATGTACTCATTACCTACAGCCAGACTTTGAATAAACAATTCCCTTTCAGCCCCCTTTAACCCTTTTTCTACCAGCGCCATACATGTACAGAGCTGGAGCGATGTGTAAAAATGGCGCTCGCCCGCACATGCAGCGGTCATCATGGCCAACAGGTCTCTGCTGTTTCATACAGCAGAGATCTGCGGCTAATTTCTGTGACTGGCAATAATACCGATCGTGGTAATTAAAGGCTTTAGATGCTGTGATCAAGTGAGATCATGGCATCTAAATGCGCAAAAACCCAGAAGAGTGCGCTTTCTACCGATGCCCCATGTGACCAATGTGGGCATCGGTAGTTGCGCTGAACACTGTAAGCATCGCTGACGAGACTTATAGTGTTCATGCTGCAATTTTTTTGGACACCAGATGGCAGGCCAGGATAAGAAATTAACAATCTGCAGTCCAAAACTCAAATTAAAAATCCCTGATAGCACAAAATGAAAAATTAAAAAACAGAATTTATAGAATCATATATGTGTTTTAAAATCATCACAAAAAATTTAAAAAAATATATATAAAAATAAAAGTTTAAATCACCCACCTTTCCTTATAATTAAAAAAAATCTAAATAACAATAATTATAACCGCAACTAAAAACGCCTGTACTATTAAAATATTTTTTTTTCCCAATACGGTGAATGGCGTAATGGAAAAAAGAGTCAAAATGGCCAATTTGCCATTTTTTCATTGCTTCTCTTACCCAAAAAAATGTAATAAAATGTGATTAAAAGGTCACACACGTTCCAAAATGGTATCAATAAAAACTATGGATTGTCCTGCAAAAAATGAGCCCCTAAACAGCTCAGTGGATGTAACTATAAAAAAGTTATGGGGCTCAGAATATGGTGATATAAAAAAAAACTATTTTCAAAGTTTAAATTAATTTTTACACTATTTATACATTAAAAACCTATACATATGGGGTATTGTTGTAATCATACTGACCCAGAGAATGAAGGGCATGGGTCAGTTTTGCCGCAAAGAAAACGCTGTGGGAACAAAACCTGTAAAATGTTTTTTTTTTTTTTCCAATTCCAACCCATTTGGAATTTTTTTTTACTGCTTCCCACTACATTTTATGCCATAATTAATGGTGGCATTAGAAAGTACAACTTGTCCCGCAAAAAAATAAGCCCTCATACAGATATGTGAATGGAAATACAGGGTTACACTAGTCAGAAAGTCACCCATAGTATTGCAGCCTGTGCTGATGACATATTAGTGATAATGACAAATCCAACCCAAACTTTTACAGCTTTGCAAACAGTCCTTCAGAGTTATGGAAAAATTTCGAATTTTAGAATAAATGCCTCTAAATCAGAAGCACCGGGAAGTAATTTACCAGACACAGAGAAAGAGGCTTTGCAATTGTCATACCCTTTACAGTGGCCATCTTGCCATATCACTTATCTTGTGCTTAAACTTAGCTCTTCATAGAAGCACTCATATGCACTTAACTATGCATCTATTCCCCATACATTTCAATCCATATTGAACTCCTAGTCTTGATGGACCGAAAGAAGCTTACTAATAAATATTTATGGCAGGATAAAAAAAAAAAAACACATACCGTATCAGCCATGCCCTCCTTTCCCAACCTAAATTGCGTGGTGGTATGGAGCTGCTGGACTGGCAATTATATCATGCAGAAGCAGTACATCAAACCAGATTAATCCAATGGGCAAGATTTAATGAATCCAAACTTTGGATCCCTTTGGAGGAACACTTATGTCCCATTCCACTACGTTCACTCATACGGCGCAGAGAGGACTACCAAAACCACACTCAAAGTTTGGGAAATGGTACCTGAACCACTCAGCCACTACCCCTCTTTCTTTATCTTAATAGTAGATATCCCAGAATTATACCCCCCCATATACTCTAACATAGGACGTAACAGCCCTAAGGCTTCATTCACACGACCGTATGTGTTTTGCGGTCCGCAAAAAAAACGGATGATGTTCCGTATGGTATCCGTGTTTCCGTTTTTTTTGCGGATCCATTGTAACAATGCCTATCCTTGTCAGCAAAACGGACAAGAATAGGACATGTTCTATCTTTTTTGCGGAACGGAAATACGGACATACGGAAACGGAATGCACACGGAGTACCTTCCGTTTTTTTTTGCGGACCCATTGAAATGAATGGTTCCGCATACGGTCCGCAAAAAAAACGGAACGGACACGGAAGCAAAATACGGTCGTGTGAATGAAGCCTTAGGTCTACCCCCCTCCTCTCCTATTTTGACCACTTAAATAGAGAAGAAGATCAGGAACCACGTTCTACCAAACATTTCTACACTCTTTGCATAAAGCTCACGTTTAAATATTGCTGACTTTCTAAACACCAAAACCAGATCCATCTAGAGAGCTTACACAGTTTGAGAAACTGATATCTACTAAACTATCCCCAAAACATCTTTTATCTCAAGTATATAGCTTTGTGCAACAACTACAACATCCCAATATTGCAGCATATGTGTCTCACTGGAGTAGAGACCTAGATCTTGTCCTGTCTGCAGCAGATATTAAACAATTACACTGTTGCTCGCATATCTCATGTTGCATAATACTTCAAGAAACTCATTTAAATTAATCATCAGATGGTACCTTATACCTGTAAAACTTAAAGGGGTTGTGTCACTTCAGCAAATAGCATTTATCATGTAGAGAAAGTTAATACAAGGCACTTACTAATGTATTGTGATTGTCCATATTGTTTTCTTTACTGACTAGATTCATTTTTCCATCACATTATACACTGCTCGTTTCTATGGTTATGACCACCCTGCAATCCTTCAGTGGTGGTCGTGCTTGCACCTGTAGAAAAAAGCACTAGCCTATGTGCGCTCCCATGGTCCTAGCCACCAGAGAGGCCGGCACTTTTTCCTATGGTTTGCAAGCATGGCCACCGCTGATAAATTGCAGGGTGGGTCATAACCATGGATAAATGAATCCAGCCAGCAAAGGAAGCAATATGGATAATAATAATATATTAGTAAATGGCTTGTAGTAACTTTCTCTACATGATCAATGCCATACTATCATATGTGGTGGACTTACCCAGTGATAAAATCATTTTGGGACAAGGTCCTTTTTGGTTAAGATTAGAGATGAGCGAGTAGTGAAATATTCGAAAGTTCGAATTTCGATTCGAATAGACCGCGTTATTCGACTATTCGACCGAATATCGAATCCCATTATAGTCTATGGGAAAAAAATGCTCGCCACTTGGAAATCTCAATTCGACCACTTGGAGGTCACCAAGTCCACCCTGAAACCTCAGAAAATGATGCCAACACTGCTGGAATGCAACTGGGACAGCAGGAGAAGCATGTCTGGGTGCATATAACGTGCCCAAGTCGCACTATTACGCCACTATCACAGCCTCTCAACAATACACTCCAAACACAATATAACTTCTATGTAAAGTGAGACAATACAAGGAGACCTTCTTTTCTCTACATTGCCATGGACCCCAAGCCAAACTGTACAAAAAAGAAGAAAAAATTCTGCACCCCTTAAAATCACGTTGCCTATGACAACCACAGATGGCATAGGCAAGGGGGAAAGCAAATAGACCCCACCCCTAATTGTCATTGTGTGTGTGTGTGAGATGTGGTCAGACATGTCTTCTTTAAAATGTAAAAACAACTCAAACACATGCAGAAGCCTTAAAATGCCCAAATTGTTGGCGCTTGAGATGTTGCCATTTAGGCTTGTAGAAATGAAAGCTTTCTGCAACCTGATGGGGGCTGCCATCCATCAGTATCCTGTCCCTAGCCATCACTATTTTTCCCTCTGTGCCATCCCTGCCTTGCCCTAGCACATGTCCCAAAACATCATCCACGCCCGAGTAACACGGTTACTGCAAAAGGCCATTTGACCACCAACACTTGGACAAGCGTTTGAGGCCGGGGATGCTACATCTCCCTGACAGCACACTGGGTGAATGTTGTGGAGGCGGGGACGGGCAAACCTGCTACCCCCACCCAAGTTTTGGGCCTTGGTTCTGTCAGGATTTCCGCAACCCTTACAGACAGCTCGGCAAACCCCTCCTTCTCCTTCTAGATTTGTTAAATCTGTCCACCACCCAGTCAAGTCCACAAAGTCCAGTCTCGTCGATAGCCTGCAGAAGCTGCAGGGACCTCACTCTGACCCTCCTTCCTCCCACCCTGCCCAATGTTATCAACCGAGTGTTCCCACCCATGCCCACTCCCTGGAGCTCTTCTCAGGTCCCTTACCTGATTTTGACTCCTCGCCAGTCCTGCAAGAATCGCAGGAGCTATCTGAGGATTTTGTTTGTTCTGATGCCCAAACACTGGAGCAAGCTCCATCTCTAGCTGATGGTGGTGTGGAACGGGCACTAAAGTGTAAAATGATTAGGGACGATGATGAGACACAGTTGCCAGCAAGGGAGGCTGTTGGTATGTCGGGTGGGCCGGAGGAGGAGCAAAGTGAGGCAGTGTAAGAGGAGGTGGTTGAGTATGACGAAGTCAGTGACCCGACCTGGCCCAGTGTCATGTCTAGCAGGTAAAGCAGTGGGGATGTTGAGGGATGCGTAGGACCGCAAAAGGCAGGTAGAGGCCGTGGGGTGGCCAGAGGCTTATGGAGAAGGCAGGCTAGAGCCCGCAGGGCCGCATCTCTTCCCTATAACAGGTCCCCACACAAAGCTCTCCATCGAGGGCTCTTAGGTCCTTGTTGTGAAGATATTTTTAATGAGTGCGCAAAGTTAGCTTGAGGTGAGACCTTGAAAAAATTATATGGAGGCCCTTGAGGTGAGCCCTCGAAAAAATTATGTGGAGGCCCAAGAGGTGAGACCTCTTAAAAATTGTGTGGAGGCCCAAGAGCTGAGACCTCTTAAAAATTGTATTAAGGCCCAAGAGCTGAGACCTCTTAAAAATTGTATTAAGGCCCAAGAGGTGAGATCTCTTAAAAATTGTATTAAGGCCCAAGAGGTGAGACCTCTTAAAAATTGTATTAAGGCCCAAGAGGTGAGACCTCTTAAAAATTGTTTGTAGGCCCAAGAGGTGAGACCTCTTAAAAATTGTTTTAAGGCCCAAGAGCTGAGACCTCTTAAACATTGTATTAAGGCCCAAGAGCTGAGACCTCTTAAAAATTGTATTAAGGCCCAAGAGCTGAGACCTCTTAAAAATTGTATTAAGGCCCAAAAGCTGAGACCTCTTAAAAATTGTATTAAGGCCCAAGAGCTGAGCCATAATAATTTTTCTTTTTTTTTTTAATGGAGCAATTCTACGGCGGTTAAGGAGGAGGAG
>ONZH01021042.1:0-31529 GCA_900303285.1 Rhinella marina
ATGAAGCTGTCCAATTCGGGTGGCAGAGAATAAAAAGGAGTGTTCCGAGACTTTAAAGGATATGCACATTGTACTTATTTTCAGGGCTGTGGAGTCGGAGTCGGTCACCATTTTGGTGGAGTCGGAGTCGGAATAAAATGGACCGACTCCGACTCCTAAAATATATAATGAATTAGTACATTTAGTTCAGTGCAATAAGTGCTGAATATATTTTTATAAGAATTTGTGAAAATGATGAAATGTCCTATAAATGTCTGTTCTATTCCTGATCTAAGGATTTAGGCTTTTAGTTGAGATGACTGTGTACTGCCCTTTATGTCCAGTGCATGTTCTCTCTGTATGCTTTATGTTTCCTCTGAGCTCATGTGTGGAGAGGTTAGCTGCTCTCATGGCTTCTATCTGCTGCTGCTGATGTAAAACACCTAGAGCCTTATGTATGAAAACTGTCTAGGTGTAGAAGTTTCTTTGTTGCCCATAGCAACCAATCAGAGCTCCCCTTTCATTTCATATAGTGCTCTGGAGAAATGAAAGGGGAGCTCTGATTGGTTGCTATGGGCAACAAAAAAATTCTTAGACCTAGACAGTTTTCATACATCAGGCCAGAGGCGTAGCTACTGGGGGGATGGGGGGGCAGGGGAGGCGATGCTCCCGGGCCCAATACCTCTGGGGGGCCCCAGCAGGGATGGCCTTAGTACAATCAGGCGAATACAAGTGAGCGCTTACATTATGGAGTCTGATGGGGGCACATTCTGATGATCTGAGGTCTGATGGGGGCACATTCTGCTGATCTGAGGTCTGATGGGGGAACATTCTGATGATGATCTGAGGTGATGGGGCACATTAAGCCGATCTGAGTCTTATGGGGGACATTAAGCGATCTGAGGTCTGATGGGGCACATTAAGCCGATCTGAGGTCTGATGGGGGCACAATATGCTGATCTGAGGTCTGATGGGGGCACATTCTGCTGATCTGAGGTCTGATGGGGGCACATTCAGTTGATCTGAGGTCTGATGGGGGCACATTCTGCTGATCTGAGGTCTGATGGGGGCACATTCTGCTGATCTGAGGTCTGATGGGGCACACATTCTGCTGATCTGAGGTCTGATGGGGCACATTCTGCTGATGAGGTCTGATGGGGGCATATTCTGCTGATCTGAGGTCTGATGGGGCACATTCTGCTGATCTGAGGTCTGATGGGGGCACAATACGCTGATCTGAGGTCTGATGGGGGCACATTAAGCCGATCTGAGGTCTGATGGGGGCAAGGGACTGTTAGTTTAGTGATGTAAAAGCTGGGGACAGGTTTCCTTTAACATAGGAGTCCCCTTTTTTTACTCCTATTAATCCTATATTTTACTGCATTATGTGGTAGAGTATTTACACTAGGGTATGTAGAAAGTCTATTGTACTGTACTTAGCATAGATGATCTAGCAGTTTATATAGTCATCTTGCTAATACAGTATTATAACCACAACTAGTAGTATGTGCCTGTGAAGTTGGAAAAGTGCGTTTGGGAAGCCAATAAGTGGGGGGCCACTCAAGTATGTTTCGCCCCCCCATGTGCTGAACCTCTAGCTACGCCTGTGATCAGGCCCTAAGTGAGCTGTACCCAGAGAAGCCTGATAGATTACAAACTGTTTTTGTCATGACTTATCTGTACTATTGATTTTATGCAAATTTGTTTAAAGTTATCACTTAAACATGCTCCATGTATGAGGGAGTAGGAGTCGGAGTCGGGGTGAGGGGAAATTGAGGAGTCGGAGTCGGGGCTTTGGCTTACCGACTCCACAGCCCTGCTTATTTTGACATAAAAATCATTTTTCCAATCGGTCTTTATTAACAATATGGAATCTTTTTTTGTGTACAGAGCTGAGAAGCTGTACTAGCTGCCTGTGGATTTTTTCTCAATTCTGTCATCTGAGGAGCAGACAGACAGCTTATCTCTTCTCTCTGACCTTATAAACACTCATTAAAGCTCAATCCTTACCTTACTGATAAGAATGTGGCTTAAATAAGTGTTTATGACCTCTTAGTAGTTCACAGATAAGGGTAATTAGATGACCGGCACAAAGTGAAAGTGAAAGTACCAGTCACCCAGCTAGACAAACAGTTAACCCTTTGTGACTGAGGAGCTCAATATTTTTAATAAAGACCAATTGAAAATATGATTTTTAGCCAAAAATAAGTTAAATGCAATAATAAAAAAAAATGACTCCAAAAGTGTACATAGCCTTTGGAGGCAATTTTTTTATTCTTGCATTGTACTTAATTTTAGTTAAAAATCACTTTTTCAGTTGGTCTTTTTTAAAATATGGCATCCTTTTTTGTGTCAATAGCTCAGATGTGCCTGTGGATTTTCTATCTTTTCCGGCAGTTGGGGAGCTGATGGACTCCTTATCTCTGCTCTCTGACCTTATAAACACTCATTATAGCTCACTTCTTTTCTTACTGATAAGAATGTGGCTTAAATAAGTGTTTATGACCTCTCAGTAGTTTAGAGAAAAGGGTTATTGGCACAAAGTGAAAGTACCAGTCACACAGGTAGAAAAACAATTAACCCTTTGTGACAGAATGCCTCAATATATTAAAAAAAAAGGGCCAATTTAAAATATGATTTTAGCCAAAAATGAGATCAAACAAAAATTGCCTCCAAAGGTGTACATAGCATATACTGATTACCCGTATAGCAGTAATGCTCTGTCCTCTTTCCCAGGCTGCAGCCAGAGATATACGGTATCATTTTGCCTGAATCTTGTATTGCAAAGGATTGGCAGTGATTGGCAGCAGCAGAATACAGAACATAACCGCTGCGGCAACAATATGTCACTGAAATCCGTCTGGGAAAGAGGACAGCCAAGCAGTACTGGATTGGAGTGGATACAGGAGATATTATTATTATTATTATCATTATTATTATTATATTCAGCTGAAGATCTTATCATCTGTATTCAGGATCATAATCCCTGACAAGCAGAGCAGAGAGGAGGATGAGGCAGCTCTTTAGCTCAGTGTTCTGAAGTAACTTGTCCTGCTGTACTAATAGGACGGCGGCCATTTTATTTTTCTTCAAATAATTGCTCCCCAGACAAAATGAGCCATTATAAGTAATGAAAGGTATTTGGGAACATATTTATAATAAAGTAATATTTAAGTATTTTCATTTTCTTAATTCCTGGAGAACCCCTTTAAATAATAAATAGTAAATCTCATGCATAAATGTGCAGAGTGAACATAACATTCAGACATTCTGCTGTGTGATACAGAAGCTGGAGCGCAAGACAGTAAAAAGACCATAGTGCAGGTTAAGTACATGTTTACTGCACCTTCTACTTATGAAATAATATTCTGGCACAGTCAATAACAAAAAAAAATAATAATTTGTTGGACATGGAACAGCTCGCAAACCGACCTCGGTGACAACCCAGAACACAATCCGCATTGATCTGTTTTCCAAATCTTTTATTACCTGCTGAACGCGCACATGTGTCTTTCCAGTTATGTCATGTTCTGACAATAATCTTTCTGGCACTGCAGAGATCATGCCACCGGATTTGTCAATGGTTTTTCAGACCAGTTTCCAAACATAATGTGGGTTTAATAAAAATATTTATGTCCACACTTCCCCCCATCACTCCAAATATTTCATAAAGGACATAAAAAGGCCTCCGTAAAAGCAAAGTACATAAAGTTTTCTGCTAATCACACAAAAATGCACAAATAAAATGATAAATATCATTCTAGGAAGAGGTAAAACTGTACGTTCCTGCGCTGAAATCTGAGAAAAACGGTACAGGAGTATACTGGTCTGTCATTCTAATGACCGTCTAATAAACTGTAAAGCACAATGAAGGCATGAAGCAAGAATTTCCTTTTAGTCTAGATTCACACATCAGTTTGCATCTTTTTGGATGTTTTAACAGTTTTTTTTTCCTTACGTCTAACATGTTCTAGCAAAAGTCTGCATATGCAGCATTTGAAGAAGAACACCCGCAAAAAAAAAATTATTCTCTGTCCTGCTAGAAAGTACATGATGTAATCTGTAGTGAATGTCATTTTCTTACCAGTGTCTGTATTTCTGAGTTATCTCTCCCTGATGTTTCTCATCTTTATCATGTGACCTGCAATCAGACTCGCCAACTCACACAGCACCTTATGTGTGGACAGGAAGTCTAATTCTCTATGCATTCCTATGGGAGCCTCACTTTCAGTCTCATAGGAACGAATAGAGAAGTGACTGGCTTGCTGTCCTGGGTCAGTTGGAGGTCAGGGAGTTGGTCACATGACTCAGCTACAATTAGAAGAGAGGGGATAACTCATAAATACAGTCACTGATGAGAAGGTTGTATTCACTATAGATTACGTCATGCACCTTTCTAACAGGTGAGAGAATAAAAACTTAGCGGGAGTTCTTCTTTAAGGGTTTTTGGGGTTTTTTTTCAAAAGGAAGTATGCCCTGGATTTGACTTTTTTTGCAGGTTTTCTTTCAATAGACCTATAAACGACTTGAAAACTGAAAAAATGTTTACAAATCTAACAAAATAAAAAAAAATGCTGCTTTTTTTTTTTAAGAGTTTTTAAAATGCTGGGAAAATAATATATATATGAAGGAAGCCCTAAAGAGGTTAATCTTTCAAGGGCAACCTTTTCAAAACCAACAGTAAGATTCTAAAAGCAATAGAAAGTTACAATCCTGCACCTGAAAGGAAATGGAGTGCGGGACTGCGTGATTCTAGCATAGTACTTATAAATGCTCCCCTCTTCCACGGGAGTGAGATAGCAACTTTAAAAAAAAAAAGTCTCAGTGATAAATCTGGAGTGAAACTCCATACATACATACAAAAAATACATACTGTATTTTTCACTTTATAAGGCTACTTTCATACAACAGTTGTTTTTTGGGGCCTCCGATCCGCATATTTTGCTGATAGAACACAGACCCATTCATTTTAATGGGTCAGCAAAAAATGCTGACAGCACACTGTGTGCTATCCGCATCCGTATGTCCGTTCCGTAGCCGCAGATAAAACATGTCCCATTCTTGTCCGTTTTACGGACAAAGATAGGCATTTTTACAGTGGATCTGGGAAAAAAACCGATGCCATACGGACGTCATCCGTTTTTTTGCGGATAAGCAAAACACAACGGTCGTGTGAAAGTAGCCTAAGATGCACAAGACGATAAGACGCACCCCAGGTTTAGACAACAGAAAATCAGAAAAAATATTTTTTAGGTCCTCTTTGAAGGTAATGTGGTTTACTGAAGTGGAGGGGGTCAAGGTCAGTAACTTAAAGAAGAACTCCCGCAAACATTTTTATTCTCTAACCTGTTAGAAAGGTGCATGATATAATCTGTAGTGAATGTAATCTTCTTATCAGTGTCTGTATTTGTGAGATATCCCCGCTCTTCTTATTGTAGCTGGGTCATGTGACCAACTCCCTGACCTCCAACTGACCCAGGACAGGAAGCCAGTCACTTCTCTATTCATTCCTATGAGACTGAAAGTGAGGCTCCCATAGGAATGCATTGAGAATTAGACTTCCTGTCCACACATAAGTATCTGTGTGAGTTGGTGGGTCTAATTCCTAGTCACATGACACAGATGAGAAACTTCAGGATTATATAAGTCAAAAATACAGACACTGGTAAGAAAATGACATTCACTACAGATTATATCATGTACATTTATAGCAGGACAGAGAATAAAATTTTTTGTGGGAGTTCTTCTTTAAGTTGTTGCATGGCTCTTGTCCCTGCAAGTCCCCCCCACCCCATATTTCCAAAACCTGAACCGCTGAAGCTAGTGATAGGACTTAATTAATGGTGAATTAGAAACGGCACGTTATCTCTTCTACTACATTGGACTGTTAGGCCTCTACTTAATTTTACTTTTGGTTGGACAACCGTATAAGGATAGCTACAGTTAAGTGATATGCAGCACCGTTTTAAACACAACAGGCGGAATTTATCAAGCCCTTGTGCCAGAAAAGTGTTGTGAGTCACTTAATAAACTTGTGCATCTCACACAAGCACAAACTAGATAAAGCCAAGTGTATGACAGGATAGACGGTATGCAAATCAGCTCTTAGCAAGCTCCGCCTCTAATGCCACCAGATGTAAGATAGCTAACCTATAAGTCAGGGATGCTCAACTAGCAGCCCACCAGCTGTTGCAAAACTACAACTTCCAGCATGCCTGGACAGTCTACTGCTATCAGCCTACAGCAAGGCATGGTGGGAGTTGTAGTTTTACAACAGCAGGAGGGCCGCAGGTTGAGCATCCCTGCTATAAGTCATTGTTCAACCCTTTAACTAGGCCTTGGATAATAAATAAGTCAGTGAGAACTGGCTTAACTGGGTGAGAGGCCTAGGATTGGGGAGTACTATATCTCCTTATCTCTGCTCTCCACTGATGAAGGCCAATCTCCCCCAAAAAGCTGTCTGCAGATGGGGTGCTGGCTTATTTATTATCCAAGTCATGTCTCAAGGCCTGTTTAAAAGGTTGAACATTGATTTCTAGGATAGTTACCTTACACATGGTGGTATTAGACACAAAGCTTGCTAAGAGCTCATTTGCATCCTTTTCTTCCCAGAATTCCAGAGGAGCGCTCCCTGGTCTATAAGACTAGTCACGCCAGTAAGTATCCCCCGAATAGTGTGTGATAGGGAAGTCATGATAAATTCCACCCAAAACAGATTTCAGAGTCGACCGTGTGCATGATGCCATTTTGTTTTACCCCTGTAGAACAAGAATAGGACATTTTTTTCTTTGCGGGGCCACGGAACAGACTTACGGAGCTAGACAGCACACGGTTAACTGTTTGCATCTTTTACGGCCAGACTGAAATGAATAGGTCCGCATCCAATTTTCATATAATCTGCTCTGCATTTGGCAAACATTTTTCAGGCGGCCTTAGACATCACAGTTATGATTAAGAATCAGAAAATGTTCACGGTAATCATTACTTCTATGCTACTAAAAATGATCAGTCTATCGGTCAAAACACTTAGGTGGAGATTTATCAAAACTGGTGTAAAGGAAGACTAACTTAGTTGCCCCTAGCAACCAATCAGATTCCACCTTTCATTGTTAAGACCTCCTTTGGAAAATGAAAGGTGGAATCTGATTGGTTGCTATGGGCAACTAAGCCAGTTCTACTTTACACCAGTTTTGAGAAATCTCTTCCACTGACTGTTCATGATTCCAAGATTTTCTCGCCCGTCGGTGGCAAGTGACATAATCCCATTCTTTATTTTATTATTATCCAATACAAAGGAACAATATTGTCCCACAACAAGATCACAAATCACATATAGGTGACTAATACAAATGGCTTACCTGTGCACCATCTTTTAATTTCAGGATGCACTCCATAGTGTTGATGGTTATCACAACAGACTCTGACCCGAGTTTGGTCCATGGCACATGAATCCGTAACTCGTGTATGTGACCACTGAGAAATGTGAATGGCAGCTTTAGTTCCTAAAGGAAATGGCAAATAACAAATCATTAGATGGCATATATAACATGAACACAAATCTTAAAGGGTATATCCTGGGAAAGATAACGATGACTTATGCAGCGGGGGTCCAAGTCCTGGCACCCCCGCCAATCAGCTGTTTCGGGCAGCCGCTGTGCTCTAAGGAGTCCTGGTGAGCGATGTGGGCTGGCGGCAACTTTCCAAGGACAGCGTCGTTCATCTTATAGTGGCAGTGCTTATTGTACCACAGCCCCATTGACTTAAAGGGAACCTGTCATCTCCGAAACACCCCCTGAACTAGAGTAAGCGTTGTATAGTGTAAGTGATGCTGAATCCGAATATGTAAGTTTTATCTTCATACTCACTTCCATTCTGACGCTGTGCTCCCACAAACCTGCAGTAAAATACATTGACAGGACTCTTCTTTGAGTCCTCTCCATTATGTGAGTGAGCACTGGAGTCCACTGAATGCATTTTACTGCCGGTTTGTGGAAGCACAGCGTCAGAATGGAAGTGAGTATGAAGATAAAACTTACATATTCGGATTCAGCATCACTTACACTATACACCGCTTACTCTAGTTCAGGGGTGTTTCGGAGATGACAGGTTCCCTTTAAATGGAGCTGAGCTGTAACTAGGCCACGTGACGGATGTACAGTGATGTCAATTACCTAGTAAGAGGCTGTGGCGCTCAAGGCCTCTTCTAACAGCTGATTGGCGGGGGTCCCAGGAGTAGCAACCCCGTAGATCCTGAGGATAAGTCATACATATCTTTTCCTGGATAACCCCTTCAATTTCTGGATGGTGTACTTGTTGCTTTGCTCACTGAAGTCCATTCATTATAAGATAGTCGTGATATCTGGTGCTCTATATGGTGCAGTACAGGCGCCGGATCATCATGTGAATTACTGCTAATCGCAGGCTGCACCTTTACATGCTTTGGTTTCAAATCTCAAGTACAGATGCACTCCGGCAATAAGCAGTAATCCACATGTGGATCCCGAGGGCATGCTGCATCGTGTACAGGCACTTGTAAAGAGTGCAATTGGTCTCCTAGTAGTTCAATATTGACAGCCTATCCTCAGGATAGGTCTACAATATCTGATCGATGCGGGTCCCGGCACCCCTGCCAATTAGCGGTGCTCCAGTGAGTGCTGCGGCCTCCTCATAATGCCATACAAGCGGCTGTGCTTGGTATTTCAGCCTAGGTCCATTCACTTGAACGGGACTGAGGTTCAAATAGGCCATCTGACCCAGAGTTGCCAACGATTGCCAACAATTTTTCTTTTTTTCTGGACAATTTATCCCAAAATCAGGGACAGCCAACATTTTCTACAGACAAATTGGAAAACCATAATGAATGATAAAGATAATAAGTTATCCATGTCTGTAGCTCGATGTACTAAACTTGTCACCAGCGTTTACTGCAAACTAAAATGATGATAATTACCACCAAATCCTGGACACCCGGAAAAAAGTTGCCTATTTTTAAGGACTGTCCAGAAATTTCTGGACGGTTGGCAACCCTCATCTAACCTATCACTGACCTAGAAAGAGAATGAAGAATCCCGGCAGAGACTGTAATGCAATTTCAGTTATGTTCTTTATCTCTTTATCCCATAGCGCTATGGAATAAAGAGCATAACTGAAATTGCATTACAGCGTCTAATTCTAACGTACCCGTGGAGTTTCACTCCTTCCCGCAGCAGCGCCCGTCCTTGTTCTGGTGCTGACCGCTTCAGAGATTAAATTGACCTAGAAAGAGGTCGCTAAGCATAGATCAGTATTCTACTCCCAGAAAACCCCTTTAGGGTATCCTTCACACAACGGAGCTCGTCTGAGTTCTCTGTGAAAAATTGACTTTTTTTCCCCTAATTTTTGCAAATCTGTTCAGTTGTTGTGGCTCCTCTGCACAGATGTAATCAGTTTTTGATAGACTGTTCACACGCATGAAGAAAAACTGAAAATATTACACATCTCCTATCAGCAACCAGTGAAAAAACAGTCCTTCAGTGCGGCTCCGTTTTCATTGGGTTTTTTTTTTTTGTCACTGACCCAGTCTTGTTTGAAAAACGGATGGAGAGAGAACATGCTGTGATTTTTCCTGAACGGACAGATGGTCCTTATCTGATGGGCCTTATATATACTGAGAGGTATTACAGGGGCCCTTTTTCACCCTGGAAAACACTCTGATACGAGCATCGGAGCATTTCACGCTCTGACAGTCTCCCTTGCCCTGCACTAAATCGCAAAGGTCGAGAGCTTTTTCATTAGATCCAGTGACGTACTGGGTCTCTGATAGGCGGAGGCTTCCACCTAGCACTGTTGCCGGTGATGTCACCGGCACTAATGGGCAGGCTTTAGTGATGCAGAACTAAAGCCCAACTATTAGTGCCGGTGACATCACCGGCAACACTGCTAGGCGGAAGCCTCCACCTAGCAGTGCAAAGTATATAAACAAGGGCATTGGAGCATGAAATGCAAATACAGGGGGGGCAACTAAGAGGGACCTTACTGTAAATATACAGCAGGCATTGAGAGGGGCCTTATATATACTACGAGAAACTAAGAGGGACCTTACTGTAAATATACAGCAGGCATTGAGAGGGGCCTTATATATACTACGAGAAACTAAGAGGGACCTTACTGTAAATATACCGCAGGCATTAAGAGGGGCCTTATATATACTACGAGAAACTAAGAGGCGCATTACATATACTGGGGGCACTAAGGGGTTCAATCGTCATACTGAAGGCACTATGGGGAACATTATGTATACAGAGACACTGTTTTTTTAACATCCATTAAAAGTGGATGCAAAATGGCCAGTAAAAACGGAAAAACAATGCTCACGTATGATACGACACACACATTGGTCAGTGGTCAGTACAGATGCTACCCGTTGTAAAAACGGACCACATGGGGACAGAAAAATTGCTTGTGTGAAATAAGCTCTAAACTCCAGTATTTCAGGAAAGCAGCTACAAGAACTTAATAAAGGCTATAGACAACACTGACTGATTTTTAGTGTTAGGCCCCTTCCACACGAGCAAGTTTTCTGCGCAGGTGAAAGTGAGTGGGGCTTCAGTGAAAAACGCATTGTATCCTGAAGCAAGTGTGGGTACAATGAGTTTTTCACTGATGGTTTCTTTTTTATCACATGCATTAAAAACGCATCACAACGCATTGCACCTGCGCGGAAAAAACTGAACAACTGAACGCAATTGCAGACAACACTGACTGAACTTGCTTGCAAAATGGTGCGAGTTTTCCTGAACGCATCCGGACTTAATCCGTCACGCTCGTGTGAAAGGGGCCTTAGTGGCTACCTCCGAAAAAAAAAATTGTACAAATCCAGGTTGCAATCTTCATGAAAAAGGAGTTAAATGCCGTGATTGGAGTTGCCTCTGATCGCGGACACTGCCAGCAGGTGTGTGCTGTATAACAGCAGCCAACCGCCAGCTATGGCGTCACCTCAGCTCAGGAGCCAGCGCCATATTCCGCCATGAAGTCCAAGAACCAAGAATATGGTTTCAGATCAGAACAATGTTCCACAATAATGCCCAGTGTGAAGTAACAGTGCCCAAACCCTTCATAAACCAAAAGCTAATTAAGATTGATGAGCACCGAGCTTTCGATAACAGAAATATTCTCTCCTTCGAAGAAAACTTGAGGATCTTACAGTCGACTTATCCCGTAAGAGAAATAAGATTTGTGTGTGGAGATTTACTTTGGCACCCTCGCAGCATAATCCTTATTAAAAATGTTATGTCTACTACCTTATCTAGAGCATTTTTAAAGTCCAATTTCCCTCCTCCCTCCTAAAATAATACACATCTGATACTTGACACGGCGCTCAGTGCTCCCCGCTCTGTGTTCCTGCTCCAGTATTTTCTAGACAATCTGTGTACAGTCATTATGAGCCTGGGCTTTGAGCTGAAGTTTTAAAAAAGTGGAAAAAAATCATCTCATTACATCTACACTAACACAGGGGGGCAGGCAAAGGTCAGGATCCAATTGGCGGATCCATTATGATCCATGTTTGTTTCCTACTTTGAAACATAACGGGGCCAAAAGGTTTCAGCCGATTTTTCCAGGAGCATGCTACATTATTCTAGACGCAAAAGGCAAATAAAACCGACGAGAAATAACAAGTTATAGGTGTGAATAAAGCCATATTGTGAAGGCAGATTAAAAAAAAAAAACTAAGTGTAACCAGTTCAAGAAAATTAGCTCTCCTCTATAAGGAAGAAAGCTGTCTCTCTAGTGCCACCTATAGGTCAACCATTAAAGGGCCTTGAAACATGACTTGGAACATCAACATAAAGCCTCATTCACAAGAACGTGAAAAAAAAGGGTCATATGACCGCCATTTAGCTAACGGCCATTTTTAGAATCAATTGAAGTCTATAGGACTATACACATGGAATAGCGGCTGCCCAAGAAAACGGCATGTCCAATTTTTTTTGCCATTTCATGACCAGCTAGTCCCCATTGGAATCAATAGGCCCTTTTTAACATCCGTATTGATGGGAGTAAACCCATCTCTGATGGCTACAAGGGGTTAAAATTAAAAATAAAAAAAAAGTGATCCACTTGATCGCACAGGGACATTCACTCCTCAATGGATGCAGCAGGACCTGCGCTCCCAGTGCGATGATGTCATATGACCACTCTGGGAGAGCAGAAAATCTGGCCATGAAAAACTGACAGGTTCTTTAATAAGTCAGACACTGACACACTGGGTAGATACCTATAGGTGTCACTAAAAAGACAGTTTTCATCCTCCTAAAAGAGAGATAATTTGCACCATTTTTTCATAGGGTGTGTGGCCTGTAAGACTCCCTACTCCAGCTGGATCTCCTCAAGGAGAACTAGTACCTTCCAAGACCTATTGAAATTAGAAAGTAAGATTGTTAGGCCTCCATCTCTATTACATCACACATGTACGTACTGACATCACCTGACTGTTCTATTAGAGTCCATTAACATGTGGCAAATAGGTCACAAAATATTCTGAAATTGTCTCATTCATCTGCTTGGGTTTTTTTTATTGCTTCAGATGTAAAAAAAAAATTGATTTTCTGTCACACAGTTTTGCAACAAAACCTGCTGCCTGTGAATATATTCTTATAAGCAGCAGGTTTTACAAAGGAAAAGTGGTCTTGCTGCATCCAGGGCCTGGCTTTTAGCCCATAAAGATGTGGCTGTTTTGGGCCTTTAAGGTGTATTCCAGGATTTTAATATCTATGGCCTCTCCACAGAATAGGCCGCCCTGATGGGTCAATGAGCTGCATGGAGACGTGTCACTGCTGAGGCCAGTCACTGGCTGCAACAGCACAGGTGACCCCATCCATCCAAAAGTTTACAAACAGGGACCAGAACACCAGTGAAGGGAGCTGGAGTGGAGCAGTGATGAGCAGGTTAGTATGGTTTTTTCCACAGCTACAGCAGGCTGCGGTAGAAATTTAAATAAGTAAAAAAGATGGACCACCCCATTAAACAAGTATTGCAAGCGGTTCTGAATAATAATAATGCAGCTTGTTTCCATTCCCACGCAGAATGAATACATTTTTTTCTCTAATTCATTATACGTACCCCAAAATGGGGCCACTGAAAAATATAACTTACCCCACACAAAAATGTAAAGGTTGACAGTAAAACAAAAAAAGGTCCTAACCTTATAATACGGTGACACCAAAAACAAATGCTTTTTTTTTTTTTTTTTTTTAAAGAGGTCATCTAGGCCTGATGATAACATCAGAGCATTTTTGATGCTCCGATGCCCTCCCTTGCCCTGCACTGGATGGCACAGGGCAAAGGCTCTTTTGTCGACAAACACACACTGCCGGGCGGAGGCAGTGTGTTCAGTGACGTCACCGGCACTGTTTGGCCGGTTTTAGTGCTGCTCTAGCCGATTTACAGGCTAAGGCACAGCTAAAGCCCGCCCATCAGTGCCGGTGATGTCACCGGGCTCACTGCTGGGCGGAAGCCTCCGCCTGGCAGAGCCTGGTTCGTCACCGGAATTGGGCTAAATGCCTTTGCCCTGCGCTAAATCGCGCATAAAATGCTCCGATGCTCTTGTCAGGCAGGCTGCCTGGGTAAAATTAAGGCCCCATTCACACGACCATATGTACATTTCCGCATCTTATCCGAATTTTTGCGGATAAGATGCGGGACCATACGGACCCATTCATTTTTCCATAGGAGAAAAAAAATGCGGAATGCACACCGTGTGCATTCCGCATCCCGTATGTCACGGAAGTTCCCCCGCAAAGAAAATAAAACATGTCCTATACTTGGCCGCAAAATCACGTCCGTAGCCCCATTAAAGTCAAATGGTCCGCAAAATTGCAGAACACTATGGAAGACTTTCCGTATGTCTTCCGTTCCGTTTTTATACGGATCACGGAATACATAAGGTCGTGTGAATGGGGCCTAAGGGTATGTCCGGGTTCA
This sequence comes from Rhinella marina, assembly GCA_900303285.1. Lineage (NCBI taxonomy): Eukaryota > Metazoa > Chordata > Amphibia > Anura > Bufonidae > Rhinella > Rhinella marina. The sequence goes on from ONZH01021042.1 coordinate 13,939, forward strand.
GCTCTGAACAGCAAGAGAGGTGCACACATCTGCGCGGGACCTGGGCGGAAGAGCCGGCAGCACGTGCAAACGCAGCAGAGACCGTGGCATCGGCGGAGTGAGATCTGCCTACCACAGATTAGTACCAACTAATGATTAGATGAAATGCCCGCAGTCTAATTATTGTGCAAAAGTGGTATAACAAAAAAGAAAGAAATAAAAATGTATATTTTCACTGTTTATATTGCACAGTGAACGCTGAAAAATTTTTTTTCTTTTTTTCTCTTTCTACCAAGTATTATATGAACCCACAAATGCAAGTTGTACCACAAATACCAAGCTCCCAACCAGCTATGTCAACAAAAAAAATTAAATTGTGGATGAATATACACATAATAAAAGTTCAAAACAGGCTGTTTTCACAATGTCCTGTTCTTTTACGTGACACAAAGTCACTGTAGTATTTTATAAACTTACACAAATGACACACGTAAACTCAACCTTATGTCAAAAACACGTTAAGGCTACTTTCACATCTGCGTTTTCCTTTGCGGCTTTGAGATCCGCTTATGCACTAGAATGCATTCCATTCCGTTGCGCTCCCATACCGGGCACAAGCCCTCTGCAAGCAGCATTTTTGTGTGCGGCATGGGAAACTGAACATGCTGAATTCACCATCAAAAACCAAGCAAGTCAATGGTGCCAAATCCGTTTTTTTCGGACATGAAAAAAAACTGATCCAGCGCCCATTGACTTACAATGGTATTTGATGCCTGTTCATTTTCGATATAATACAACCGGATCTGCTCTGAACAGACGCAGTTGGTTGTATTATTAAAACGGATGTGTTTTCCTGTGGTTTTGCGATCCTCTGCCGCAGATGTGAAAGTAGCCTTATTTTTATTTCATCTTCCATGACCACTTTTTTCCTAGGCATCCCATCAAAACTGAACACCATTTTATCAGCATACAGCTCTGTCAACCGTATGCAAAAAATATCTGTATGCCTCCAAACCTGGCTCTCTTTATTACTTAAAAAGATAAGAAATAAAAACTACCATATCATTTAACCCCTTAACGACTGCCCACTGGCTTCTGGCAGCAGGTGATGCAGGTTCTCAGTCTCTAGTGACATCCTTTGTTGTCGCTGCCCTAGAGGTGGGATAGCAGCTCCCGGAGCACCCCTGCTCTAAGATCTACTAACAGCTCAGGTTATGTGACCAGACCATGATCAAAGGGTACTCCCGCCTATGATCAGGTCACAAGGTTTCCTAGTGACCAGATCGTAGATTAGGGCAACTGTGTGCAGTCAACCCTGGGGACCAACTAAGTACCCCGGGGCTGTGTGTTCAGTAATCTTGCTGTTAAACGGGTTGACCCACAAAAATATTCTACACTTTTCAAACCAGCACCTGGATCTGAATACTTTTGAGATTGCATGTAATTAAAAATTTAGCATAGCCGCTGAGTTATTCAATAAAATGTATCTGTATAGCGCCACCTGCTGTTTGTTTCTTTTCTTATTTCTTTGTCCTGCTCACTGAGATGGCTGCATATGCTCAGTTTCATCCTTCATCTGCCTCCTGAGCTGTGATAGGGAGAGCTGACACACGCCCCCTGAGCTGTGATAGGGAGAGCATAGACACGCCCCCTGAGCTGTGATAGGGAGAGCATATCTGAGGGTAGTTGGTCGGCACTCCTTGTGTCAGTTCTGGTGCTCTGTGGTACAATACTTGTGCAATTTTTGGAAAAACCACGGCACTCAAGGCTTCAGTAATCATAAAGTGATATATTTATTCCATCCTTAATAATTAAACATTCTTATCTGGCCAACGTTTCGGTCATAACCTGACCTTGTTCACGGCCTATCAATACAAGGATAAAATACAGGATATAGGATAAGTATATAATGACAGGCAACAGTAGACGTCAAAATATAGTACATATCAAAGATGTGCGGTGGATTGGCTCCCAGTGTGGGGTTCAGATGAGTCCTATCTCATAGGGATCTCAGAGAGGAACAGAGATATATCTAAAAATAAGATATATGTGAATATTAATATAATGCACATTGAAGTCTTAGCGATCTATAGACTAGTGTATATTATATAGTCCAGTTTAGGGAGACATCATAAACTAAGCAAGCATGCATGTAGCTATTTACAATGAGGAAGGTCTATATACGTAAGTTGGTGGTTAGTGTCATGTCTAGAATACATAGATATCTTATAAGCTATAGTACATTGCCATGATCACATAGACAGCAGTATTTGGTACATAAGGAGGCGATGGATCGAATCATACCTGTGATTGATGCAGAAAGGGAGTATGGAGGATGGTCACCAATTCAATCGTGGTGCCCCGTCAGAGATAACCTCCCATGTTTTTAAATGGTGGGAGTACGCGCGCGTGTGTGCGGAGGGCGCGGCGTACTTGGTTACGATCTGCGCATGCGCTGCCAAAGGTATTGGCACGCGCATGCGTGGATTGCATCCCGAAGCGCAAGAGACTATGGCGGAAGTATGCGGCGTGTCAGCCGTAGTTGGCGCATGCGCTGTCGAGATTGCTGGCAGACGCAGGCGCAGAATGTTAGAGGAGACTAAACGTGCTGTGGGAAATAGTGAATACTGGAGGAACAATAAATAATTGAGGTGTAGCATTAACGGCTGAGTAAGTTAAACATGAGATTGTATAGGTTAGTATGAATATCGGGATACCAGATGCTAATGTAAATGTTAGAAGCATACATTGGAGATATGCGTATGTGGCATATATAGCATAGGAAAGGTTGTGAAAAGACATTCTAATATTAGGTTCTACTAGTATGTGTAAGTCTTAACACTAATGACTATATACTACCTGTAGGTGAATGGTTCATTTTGTCTGCAAAAAAGGAAATAATATCATTAGTAATCATATATACCATACAGCAAGAGAAGAATTAATTAGTGGATTAATTAGAAAGTCATCATCAATGGATACAGAAATCAAAGTCCCTGTTTAATCCCCGTGGTGACAGGGTTCCCAGTTCAAAAATCCAGAAGGATTCACGTTCCTTCAGCCGAGCTGTTCTGTTGCCGCCTCTCCGGTCCGGGGGAATTTGTTCCAAGATTTGAAATTTAAGCTGGCTAATCTGGTGGTTGGCAGAATGAAAATGGTGTGGGACAGGGAGTTCGGTTCTTTTGCATCGTATATCGGATTTGTGCTTACAAATGCGGTCTCGCACGCATTGGGTAGTCTCCCCAACGTAAGCGAGACCGCAAGGGCAACGTATGAGGTAAACAACATAAGATGCTGCGCAAGTAAGAAAGGTTTTTGCATAGTATACCTTTCCAGAGTGAGGGTGTACTATCCTGTTGCCCTTGATGACATTAGAGCACTGAGCACAGTTGAGACAGGGATATGTCCCTAACCTTTGGGTCGCAATCGTTGTTTGTCTAGACCACCAGATTAGCCAGCTTAAATTTCAAATCTTGGAACAAATTCCCCCGGACCGGAGAGGCGGCAACAGAACAGCTCGGCTGAAGGAACGTGAATCCTTCTGGATTTTTGAACTGGGAACCCTGTCACCACGGGGATTAAACAGGGACTTTGATTTCTGTATCCATTGATGATGACTTTCTAATTAATCCACTAATTAATTCTTCTCTTGCTGTATGGTATATATGATTACTAATGATATTATTTCCTTTTTTGCAGACAAAATGAACCATTCACCTACAGGTAGTATATAGTCATTAGTGTTAAGACTTACACATACTAGTAGAACCTAATATTAGAATGTCTTTTCACAACCTTTCCTATGCTATATATGCCACATACGCATATCTCCAATGTATGCTTCTAACATTTACATTAGCATCTGGTATCCCGATATTCATACTAACCTATACAATCTCATGTTTAACTTACTCAGCCGTTAATGCTACACCTCAATTATTTATTGTTCCTCCAGTATTCACTATTTCCCACAGCACGTTTAGTCTCCTCTAACATTCTGCGCCTGCGTCTGCCAGCAATCTCGACAGCGCATGCGCCAACTACGGCTGACACGCCGCATACTTCCGCCATAGTCTCTTGCGCTTCGGGATGCAATCCACGCATGCGCGTGCCAATACCTTTGGCAGCGCATGCGCAGATCGTAACCAAGTACGCCGCGCCCTCCGCACACACGCGCGCGTACTCCCACCATTTAAAAACATGGGAGGTTATCTCTGACGGGGCACCACGATTGAATTGGTGACCATCCTCCATACTCCCTTTCTGCATCAATCACAGGTATGATTCGATCCATCGCCTCCTTATGTACCAAATACTGCTGTCTATGTGATCATGGCAATGTACTATAGCTTATAAGATATCTATGTATTCTAGACATGACACTAACCACCAACTTACGTATATAGACCTTCCTCATTGTAAATAGCTACATGCATGCTTGCTTAGTTTATGATGTCTCCCTAAACTGGACTATATAATATACACTAGTCTATAGATCGCTAAGACTTCAATGTGCATTATATTAATATTCACATATATCTTATTTTTAGATATATCTCTGTTCCTCTCTGAGATCCCTATGAGATAGGACTCATCTGAACCCCACACTGGGAGCCAATCCACCGCACATCTTTGATATGTACTATATTTTGACGTCTACTGTTGCCTGTCATTATATACTTATCCTATATCCTGTATTTTATCCTTGTATTGATAGGCCGTGAACAAGGTCAGGTTATGACCGAAACGTTGGCCAGATAAGAATGTTTAATTATTAAGGATGGAATAAATATATCACTTTATGATTACTGAAGCCTTGAGTGCCGTGGTTTTTCCAAAAATAGGGAGAGCATAGACACGCCTCCTGAGCTGTGATAGGGAGAGCATGGACATGCCCCCTTAGCTGCAGCAGATAAGACACTCCCCTTGAGCTGCCAGCTTGATATAAATCTAGCAGAACAATGAATGTGGAGATCTCTGGATCCATGTGAGGTGCAGGGCTGGTTCTAGCTTTGTTAGAAAGGTACCATACATGTTCTATATGATGTCTGATGATCATTTTTTACATTAGTCATGGGATAACTCCTTTAAGGCACACTGGTGTTTCTCCCACAAAAAGATGTACGCGTGCTGCCATGTCAATGACAAAATACACTTGTTATAAAAGCAACAGGAAGCGGTCACGTGGACAAGTTATGTGAAGCAAATTCCAAACTAGGCAATGTACCTGTTCAAGAACATCCAGTTTTAATTCCAGTTTACTAAGGACAACATCTCCGCCCCAGAGCGACAGCTGTAAGTCCGAAGGTTTCAGATTCTTGATGTAACGATTCACATAGCTCATTAAAATCGGAGTCACGTAGGACTCCAACATCTTTAAACCCGTCCAGGAGCCGACGTCCGCTTATCTGTATTTAGGGGAAAGAGAATAAAACAATGTAAAGATGTGGTGACTTCTATTAGGGCTGGGATCAGCAACCTCCGGCACTCCAGCTGTGGTGAAACTACAACTCCCAGCATGCACACTTACTTGGCTATTCTTGAAACTCCCAAAGAATTGATTGGAGCATGCTGGGAGTTGTAGTTTCACAACAGCTGGAGTGCCGGAGGTTGCTGACCCCTCATCTCGACCTTAGTTTTCCAATAGCAGTTCATCGGCTGCAGCGGAGGTTGAGTGCTGGAGTCCTCTCAATGGCTTGTGCGTGCCCTGGAGTCCTCAATATTCAAGAGCTGTGGCTGACTTGACAGCTTTCTCCCCATGCACGGTATAAGGAGGACGCTGTCAATCAGCGGCAGGAGGGCAGCCATAGATCATGAATACAAGGACTTGTGCTACTGCTGACAAACTGTGATTTTAAGAAAACTACTGCAAGAAAAAAGTGTCTCTGTGATGACTTTATACTACCCACAGACAGGGCAGTGTAAACCTGAGGACAGATTGCCTTTAAATTCTGTATATTAGAACATTTTTTTTGTGTTTCAATTCATCATTGTTACAACATCTCAATTTACTGTCTTCGAACTGAGGTCATGTATCAAACTGGTGTAAAGTAGAACTGGCTTAGTTGCCCATAGCAACCAATCAGATTCCACCTTTCATTTTCCAAAGGAGCTGTGAAAAATGAAAGGTGGAATCTGATTGGTTGCTATGGGCAACTAGGCCAGTTCTACTTTACACCAGTTTGATAAATGACCTCAATTTGGTTTACATCCTGATGAAACGTCTACTGACCTAACACGAGAATTGTATTCCGTCTGCACAATCCTCCTTGAGCTGAACAGGACACGTCTCAGGCCTTATGAACACAGTCACATTATGGCCGTATCTGGTACACACCCGCAAGGTTTTATTCCTGAACCTGGAAATCAGTACCATTCATCTGAATGGAGATTTTTCTGTAGCCGTTTTATGCTAGCTCTGTTTTAGATAAAGGGACAGCTGCAGGAATTTCTCCTTCACACACAACACTTTTTTCAGCCATGACTTGAACATTTCTTTTAGCCATAATTAAAGCTTTTTTTTTTAATTTGCGTTTTCATTCAGGTGTTTTTTTTCTGGCATCTTTAGAGAAGCCTAGGAAAAAAACACAATAAAAAACACCATACCTAGAGCATGATCCATTTAGAAAAATTTATGAAATTGGTGTACAGAAAAACTAGTTTAGTTGCCCATAGCAACCAATCGGATTCCACCTTTCATTTTTTGGAGCTCCTTTAGAAAATGAAAGGAGGAATCTGAATGGTTGCTATGGGCAACTAAGCCAGTTTTCCTTTAGACCAGTCTGACAAATCTCCCCCCCGACTGTGTGATAGGCTGGAGACCTCGTTCACACTTCAGTGAATCACTGACAGCACACAGATCCATTGATTTATGTGTTTTTCACCCGTCAGTGGTTTCTAATGGAAAAATCACAGAAACATGCACTACTCTGGTCCGTGATGAGGGCCAGACACGCCCATTGAAGTCTATTGGTCTGTGAAAAATCACTGACACAGCACGGATGGCATCTGTGTTTGGTCAGGGGTTTTTCATGGCCCATTGGTAGGAGATACCTTTGAAGTTAGGCTAGTTTCACACTAGCGGCAGCACGGATCCGGCGGGTGAAGGGTCTCGCCGGATCCGTGCTGCCGCAGGTGCACGTGTGGCTCCGGCCCCATTAACTGTAATGGGGCGGACCGCGGATCCGGAAGCAGCAAGTTAACCCCTGTTGAGAGGCAGCCCTAATATGTATTTTCGCTCCGGCTGCCTTTCAGCCGGGGTTAATGTGCTGTGGCCGGATCCACGGCCCGCCCCCATTACAGTGAATTGGGCCGGAGCCACACGTGCACCTGCGGCAGCACGGATCCGGCAGAACCCTTCATCCGCCGGATCCGTGCTGCCGCTAGTGTAAAACCCCCTTAAAGGGGTTGTCCGGGCTTTTACTATTGATGACCTAACCTCAGGATAAATCAATATCACATTGCAAAGACTATAAGCAGCAGCAGCAGCGGACAGGAAGAGAGAAGGCACATGCGCACCGTCTCCTCATACAGCTGATCGGGAAGTCTCGGCTGATCTGATATTGATGAGGATATGTCATCAATAGTAAAGGTCCAGACATCCCCTTTAATTTGCAGCTCAGCAGTGTCTGTGGAATATAGATGGCGAACAGACACATAGACTAAACTGATTTTCCACAGACGTCAAATGGACACGGAAATGTAAATGAGGCCTAGAGGAGCTTCTTTTTTCTTTATAGAGGTGTGTGAGGCTTCTTCTGTACCTGCATACACCAGTAATTCCATATGAAGGATTTTACTGTCAGACACCAAACACATATCATGGAGGTATTCTCCTCATGAACTGCACCCAGGGCCTCCCAGCCTCCGGAAGATGTTATATAGGGTCCGCACACTCAGCTCAGCTATGTGCATCACCATGGGAGGACTGGAAACGTAAAAGTGACCCCCATAATGTAGGCTGGGTCCAAACACACAGTTGGGACTATACAAGTAGGCAGGACCAGCAATACTATAGTGCAGCACACAATACCGCCATCCTCAGTGCAGTATTCAAGTGTATCACTGCCCTGAGGACAGTAATATATTTGAGTTCAGGAGGACACCTGCATCCGCGGGCCAGGTGCATAAGCCCGATGCTCCTACTTTAAGGAGTTCTCCAGGCTTTTAATATTGAGGACCTATTCTATAGCTGCTACTACTACGGCGAGAAGGGAGAGAGCACACTTTCCCTTCATACAGCTGATCGGCAGGGGTGCCGGGTGTCAGACCCCCACCGAGCTGATATTGATGACCTATCCAGAGGACAAACCCTTTAATTCATGCCGAGAGCATCAGATGGTTATGTATCTGGCTAGAGGCTGCCCCCTGGAAATTCCCCAGTCAGGTCTATGGGCAGTCAGCCCCTGTGCACCCCATAGATGTCAGCTATGCACGCTTATAGGACTGGGGGTCTCCTCACCTCAGTGTGCACACAGCCTGACACCTGCTGACAATCTGCCCTAACCCAAGGAAAATGTTGGTGTGAGGTCACCACAGACAGTAAGGTTCACAGTGAATTAAACCATTTATTGGGGAGTGTATCCTATATAGTTATCCCAGAACGACCGTCTGCTCAGCACAGCACTGCTCTGACACAGGTAGGACAGCTGGGACTGTTGAATTCTAGCCGACAGGGCGCGCTAGGCTTTGTAGTGCGACAGCAGCTGGCAGGAAACACAGAAGCTGCAGGTAACCCCTGGCAGCGACAACACGGTCTAAAACCCCGCTTCAGCTAGGAGCTCCGAGGCACAGCAGTAACGTGTCAGTTAAAAAAAACTTACACCGGACCCCCGCCGCTGCCACCCGGTCCCGGCACTTCCACTGCCAGCCTGAGCAGCGTGAAGTTCTACCCACACTTCCGGGTATGTGGAGGAAAGCGGATGTGACGTCATATAAACATCCAGCCGGGCTGCCGGAACTTAGGTCCGGGTCATGTGACGTGAGCTCCGTTGTCAATCACTTTGAGGGACGTGGAGGGGGCGGGGACCATCACGTTCACCGGGTCACGTGGAGTTCAGAATTTACAGTAAAAAAAATGTAGGAACACGGTTTTTCTGTAAAAATGGCAGGGATCCTCGTTATGGATGGTATATGTTTATATCATGTTTTTATGGCAAACATTTATTTTTAAAGCAATTTTTAGTGGTTAATTTTAATTTTCCATATCAAACCCTGTATTTAAAAGAAATCCTAAAATCCTGCAGTTTTTGCACTGGCCGCTAAGCCTAATAATAGGCGCCACTTTTTGGTCTGTACAGATCACTTTCCTGCAGTCATCTCATTAGAGATAGGATTACAGTAACAGATATCACCTCTGTGAAGATAAGACCAAATCCATCATTCACAATGGGTGGTATCGCAGCTTATCTACTCCCTCCTGACCTCTGCACAGAACTTTTCTAGAAAACGTTTCCATAGAAATCAATAAGGTCTCCTCCTGACCATTGTGTCTATGGCCCATGAGGCAGCCGTAAAGCATCTCTCTATCAGAAAAAAAAACAAAAAACATTACACGAAAGGAAATTTGTCACTATCTAGTTTTAACTGGCAGAAAAAAATATAAAACAATTCCCTTTAAGCCACTTTCATACACAAATAGTTTTTTTCTGTGTTTTTATTGCTTATAAACATGTATTTACTTTTTTTATTGCTTGTGAAAATAGTTGCCATGCATTAACAGTTTTCATAGTGTTTTTAGGCCTCCGCCACACATAAATTTTATTAGGCTCTTTTTTACACTATGTAAAAACGCCATAATTGTAATTGACACATGTGTTTTCTAAAGCAATGTAAAAATATGGATGTTTATGGGCTAAAAATAGTGAAAAATTGGTCAGAAAAAAACACTATACTAAGCTGCAAATGAAAAAACACACTAAAAATACAACTTTATTTTTTGGAGGGGGGCGGTAACTACACCTAATTTTTTTTGTCCGCATTTTTTTTCGTGGAGCAGTTCTCTGGCCTGATGTTAGATGCTGGCCAGTAGAAAAAAAAAATGTAACATTTCTCTATAGACTGTAGGTAGGGAAAAAAAATCTGCAAAAAGTGACCTGTTTTTACAAGCCAAAAAAGCCTTAAAAAAAAAAAAAAAAAAGAACTGTGACAGCAGCCTTACAAGTGTTTTTGGTGGCACATTTGTAAAATTTGTAATGTGTTTTTTCTTGCATTTTTCATTTCCAATAGAAAAATGCACACACCCCCCTCCAAATGTAGCAAATGCATATAAAATGCCATAAAAATATGGTGTTTTTCTTCAAAAACACTATGTGTGACACCAAAAAATAAATAAGTAGTGAAATCTGATCATGTGCTATAAAACATTTGAGAGCCCTCCAAAAACAATAATTATATTTTGTTATTTTCACTTAAAGAGCAAAAGAAAAAAGGTTTACCCCTTCCCGCACCTTGACATGACTGTATATCAGGGTACTGAGGTAGTGTGCATGACATACAGTTACATAACAGTGATTGTACGTGCTCAGGACTGATTGACAGCCAGGCTCCCACTGTTAGGCCTCGTGCACACAACCGTGGTTTGGATGTGGACCCATACACTTTATTGGGGACGCAAAAGACGCAGACAGCACTCCGTGTACTGTCCACATCCGCACATCTGTTTCGTGGCCCCCTCAAAAAATAGAACGTGTACTATTCTTGTCCGTATTACCGACAAGGATAGGACAGTTCTATAGAGGGCAGGACGTTCCGTACCGCAAAATGTGGAACACACATTACCAGTGACTGTGTTTTGCGGATCCGTAATTTGCGGACTGCAAAAACAGATATGGCCGTGTGCATGAGCCCTAACTGAGAAAAACTCTCAACAAAACCCTTTAAAGTTATAGTAAATACAACAGGCCACGCCCCATCCCTCCCTCTAAGGCCTCTTGCACATGGCCGTTGTGTGGCTGTTCCGTGCATTGAGGACCGTTTACGGCACCATCCATGCGGCTGCTGCGATGGATCTGGACCCATTCAACTTGAATGGGTCCGTGATCCATCAGCACAGCAAAAAAATAGAACAAATTTTATTTTTTAGCGTTGCAGAGGCACGGAGAGAAACCGCCCACAGAAGCACTCCGTAGTTTCTGTTCCGCACCGCACCTCCAGATTGCGGACCCATTGACTTGAATGGGTCCGCATCCGTGATGTGGGGAGCGCACGGCCGGTGCCCGCGTATTGCATGAGGCCTTAGTCAAAGTGACAAGAACCTCCAAATTATGGTGTAAATGTGATGTGTGACATAATTTGTGACTTCCTTACGCCACAAACAATTAAACATTGATAATTGCCCCCCATAGTATTTCTATCTTTATATAAAACAACAAGGGGGTCATTTATCAAATCTGCCACGCCAGTTCTTAGACTAAAAATACCGCAAGTGATGCCTATGTGTGACATTTGGTGCACATTTTTGTGGCGTTGGGTGAGCCTTGAGACTTTTAGAAGTGGAATGAAAAGTAGGCCAGGATTACAGATCCTTTATACCTCAATGTCTCATTTATGATGTACGACTTTTAAAAAAGTCGCCTCTCCGCGTCAGACAACCCCTTGGTGCGCCATATTGCACTGGCGCCAAATATATTAAAGGGGTTGTCCAAGTTATGAAAAAAAAAATATAGCACTGTAAATCTGATGGGCAGCAATATATAACTAAGTTCAGCAAGTTTTAGGCAAAAAGAATCAATATTTCCTCATTTCCCTGGTTCTCTTCTGGTCTTTGTTTACATGCAATAACAACAATCTCAGCCCCTCCCCCCTTCTCTGTAAAGGCAGTGAATATAAGTGCTGAGTGTTTCTAGCTGTGACTCCGCACCGCAAAAAAGTAGCGCATGCACTAATTTTTTGCGTTGCGGACTGTCGGATGCGGATTGCGGACCCCATTCACCTGAATGTGTCCGAGATCTGAATGCAGCAGCCCAACTGTCAGTGCACGTGCATTGTGGAACACGAATTGTGGTCCGCAGCATGGGATATATATATTATTTATTTATTTATTTATTTATTTAGGGATATAGAGATATATTTACTGAGAGAGAGAAATAAATATGTAAAAATATTTGTCTATATACATATATAGATGATATATAAATATATATAATTATATATATACTGTATATATATGTGTGTACTGATCTCTCTCTCTATATATATATATATACACACGGTGACTACAAGTAGTATTCAACCCCCTGCAGATTTAGCTGGTTTGATAAGATGCAAATAAGTTAGAGCCTTCAAACTTCAAACAAGAGCAGGATTTATTAACAGATGCATAAATCTTACAAACCAAAAAGTTATGTTGCTCAGTTAAATTTTAATAAATTTTAAACATAAAAGTGTGGGTCAATTATTATTCAACCCCTCAAACCACCAGAATTCTGTTTGGTTCCCCTAAAGTATTAAGAAGTAGTTCAGGCACAAAGAACAATGAGCTTCACATGTTTGGATTAATTATCTGTTTTTCCAGCCTTTTCTGACTATTTAAGACCCTCCCCAAACTTGTGAACAGCACTCATACATGGTCAACATGGGAAAGACAAAGGAGCATTCCAAGGCCATCAGAGACAAGATCGTGGAGGGTCACAAGGCTGGCAAGGGGTACAAAACCCTTTCCAAGGAGTTGGGTCTACCTGTCTCCACTGTTGGGAGCATCATCCGGAAGTGGAAGGCTTATGGAACTACTGTTAGCCTTCCATGGCCTGGACAGCCTTTGAAAGTTTCCTCCCGTGCCGAGGCCAGGCTTGTCCGAAGAGTCAAGGCTAACCCGAGGACAACAAGGAAGGAGCTCCGGGAAGATCTCATGGCAGTGGGGACATTGGTTTCAGTCAATACCATAAGTAAAGTACTCCACCACAATGGTCTCCGTTCCAGACGAGCCCGTAAGGTACCTTTACTTTCAAAGCGTCATGTCAAGGCTCGTTTACAGTTTGCTCATGATCACTTGGAGGACTCTGAGACAGACTGGTTCAAGGTTCTCTGGTCTGATGAGACCAAGATCGAGATCTTTGGTGCCAACCACACACGTGACGTTTGGAGACTGGATGGCACTGCATACGACCCCAAGAATACCATCCCTACAGTCAAGCATGGTGGTGGCAGCATCATGCTGTGGGGCTGCTTCTCAGCCAAGGGGCCTGGCCATCTGGTCCGCATCCATGGGAAGATGGATAGCACGGCCTACCTGGAGATTTTGGCCAAGAACCTCCGCTCCTCCATCAAGGATCTTAAGATGGGTCGTCATTTCATCTTCCAACAAGACAACGACCCAAAGCACACAGCCAAGAAAACCAAGGCCTGGTTCAAGAGGGAAAAAATCAAGGTGTTGCAGTGGCCTAGTCAGTCTCCTGACCTTAACCCAATTGAAAACTTGTGGAAGGAGCTCAAGATTAAAGTCCACATGAGACACCCAAAGAACCTAGATAACTTGGAGAAGATCTGCATGGAGGAGTGGGCCAAGATAACTCCAGAGACCTGTGCCGGCCTGATCAGGTCTTATAAAAGACGATTATTAGCTGTAATTGCAAACAAGGGTTATTCCACAAAATATTAAACCTAGGGGTTGAATAATAATTGACCCACACTTTTATGTTTAAAATTTATTAAAATTTAACTGAGCAACATAACTTTTTGGTTTGTAAGATTTATGCATCTGTTAATAAATCCTGCTCTTGTTTGAAGTTTGAAGGCTCTAACTTATTTGCATCTTATCAAACCAGCTAAATCTGCAGGGGGTTGAATACTACTTGTAGGCACTGTATATAGAGAGAGAGAGAGAGAGATCAGTAAACATATATCTCTATATACATCTCTCTCTCTCTCTCTACAGATATATATATTCTCTTTTTACATGTATGTATTCTTGGGTGTGGGGACATCCGTCACTGAGACCGAGCCGCGGGAACACTTGTCAGCCGCTGGGACTCTGCTTGGATCGTGCATGCGCGATCCCTTACAGCGTCTGTCCGGCTTCAGGAGCGGGGAGAGGAGAGCGGAGGGCGGCACCCAGGCTCTGACGTTTCATGTACAGAGCCTGGCCACTCCCTCCAGCAGGGAGAGGCCTGTACACGAAACGTCACCAGTTGAGCCGGGTGGATGACGTCGGGGGTCACGTGACCCGCACCGCCCATGTGAAAACGCCGCAAAATAAAAAGTAAGTTTATATTACAAAAGTGAACTTTATTATATTGCCAGCAATATTAGGGAAACTTGTTAGAACTCGGACAACCCCTTTAATTACTGTTCGCCATTTCATAAACTTACAATGCAAAGACAGACTTAAAACTGACGCAAATCACTGCAAATGATAAATTCTCCCGAAAGTCATATTTTGAAGGCAGACTTTGTTTCTCCCAGAAGAGTAGCAGATTCCGGAGTCCCAGGGGTGCGCACAGTCCTGATTGTCTACTGATTTTTCGTGGTTTACTTAACCCCTCTCCCGCGATGGTCAGGTCGCAGTTGATTGGCAGGAAGTCCGCGTTAACCTTATTAGCGACTATAGGTCAGTAATATCGCTTTTTGTTATTCCTCCGTTATTTAATACGGCAATGCAACACCTTGGGAAGTGTCTAACCTGTTAATAGGCGAGAACGTGACAGCCTCTCCTTTATGGCTGTCATAATAACTGTCTGGAGACGGCCATTCATGCCATGTGCAAAACCACTCGCGTTAACCCTTACGTTCTGGGTAATAGATTCAATGAATGTGAATAGGAAGTTTCTGACAAGTAAAGGATCGGAACACCTACAACTAGTGTTGAGCGAATCAAAGATTTGATTCGCCGCAAAGCCGAATCTCCTTATGCTTTGTGATAACAAATTGATTTTCCCTGAAATGGCGGTAAAAATTTTTAAAATTTTTAAAAATCATACTTACCTCATCGATTTGAGAACAAAAAGGCTGCCACGACCATCTTGCTTAAAGATCTGGTGCGCAATCTCATGCGCAGTAACGCATGACGTCACCACGCCCGCAGATATGATGATGTCATCACGTGTGGTGCATGATCTCACGCTGGATCTTCTAGTAAGACGGCCGGGCCGACTCTTCACGCTGAAAAGACTAAGTACAATTTTTTTTTAATTAGCAAACACTGAAATGCTTTTCATATATATGGACCTCAGATGCTGCCACAATCAGCTATGTATGCCGCATCTGAGGGGTTCAATGACGGAGGATGGCGCAATTGCCATTCCCTGTCATTGTACCTGTTATTTACAAATAAATACATAGTAATTCATCACAAAGCAACATTTTTTGTAAAATTTGGCGATGCAGCCAAATCGAATTTTTAAGAACTTTGCTCATCTCTACCTACAAGCAAAGAGGCCCAACATTTTTTTAAGGGTTTATTGAAGATATTTCTGCCTGTTCCATACGTTTTACTTTTACTTTCTGCAAGAACCATTCAGATCAATGGAACAGTCGCAGAAATGTCCGCAACTAATCTGCTGCATGTGAAGATAAAAATAAAATATATAAATAAAATATATACAGTAAATCTACTTAATAGATTAAAATGATAGATAAATAGATAAAATGCATGTACAGTCGATGTCAGGAAGGGGTTAAAGACTCCCAGTTTGTATGTTGATGGGTACAGATGGAGCAGTTCTAAGCTTGAGTGCGATATCACATCCATTGAATAAAAGTTTATTAAGTTCCTTGCCCTTGTTTATGTAACTCTTTAAAGGGGTATTCTGGCATTCCAGCTGTTGTGAAGCTACAACTCCCAGCATGCACACTTGCTCTGCTCTTCTAAGAACTCACTTTGAAATAAATGGAGCATGCTGGGAATTGTAGTTTCACAACAACTGGAGTACCAAAGGTTACTGATTCATGGGATATGGGATATTAGCTATTAGCTCTACTGCTGGGACCCCATCGAATTTTAGACCTGAGACCCTGTACGCTTCAGAGCTCCCCGAAGTAAAAGGAGCGGCAGGTTGTGCATGTTCATTGCTACCGTACTCCATTCATCTCTATGGGAGTCTCAGAGATCAAAGTACAGCACTCTGCTGTTTAAGAAATCCTATGGAGATGAATGTAATTCACTTTGGGGCTCTGATGCATACGGGGTACCCATTTTCATGATCAGTGGGGGTCCCAGCGGTAGGACCCCCAGCGATCTAATAGTTATACCCAATACTGTGGATAGGGGATAACTTTTAACAACCGGAATAACCCTTTAATTATCTAATCCTACATTTCTTTTCTGGGCACGAATACACTGCTCAGTATACTGATATGACCTCATTATCAGCATACTGCTCAAGTATCACCAGCCTCAAAAGATCTCAGACACATCCATTTTTTTTCACGGACACTAGAAAAAAGTGCATTTTTTTACAACCCTGACATTGGGCAGAGCTGCAATACTAGACAAGAGTGGACAATAGACAGGAGTAGTACTTGGGGTCATTTATCAAACTGGTGTAAAGTAGAACTGGCTTAGTTGCCCTTAGCAACCAATCAGATTCCACCTTTCATTTTCCAAAGGAGCTGTCCAAAATGAGAGGTGGAATCTGATTGGTTGCTACAGGCAACTAAGACAGTTCTACTTTACACCAGTTTGATAAACGACCCCTACTGTTTCTGGAAAATAGACCAAATCCTTTCTATTTAAACCCGGACAACCCTTAAAAAGGCTTTTGTAGGATTTTTCATATTGATGGCCTGTCCTCACGATAGGTCCTCGGTATATAATCAGTTGGTGTCCAATTCCCAGCACTTTGTGAGCACCACGGCCTCCCTCGCAGCCTACCAAGCACAGCACCATCCATTGGATACTGTGCTTGTTATCCCGGCTCAGCCCCATTCACTTGATTTAGGGCACGTGACCAATGAACATGTCGTCACATAGCCTAGGAAGAAGCCTGAGGGCCCACTCACACGGTGTTTTTTATCCCGGTGTAATTTTGGTGCGGACACTACATCTCATTTGCATATGTTAAAATATCATTTTCATTGGTCCTTTTATAAAATTATCAGGGGCGGATTGGCCATAGACCTTACAGGGAAATTTTTCCCGGTGGGCCGATGCCCAGAGGTCCACCCAAGCCCTCCTCTGGCCGGGTACATAGTGAGCGGTAATTAAAGCTGTGAGAAGCTATATATATATTTATACCTGTCCAGCACCTGCACAGAACCTCCTGAATTCATCTGCTGTGGCCCACATCTCACCTCCTAAGCCCCCTGCTCCATATCCTAATCAGAGACAACTGGAGAAGGAGGACGGTAAATGGCATCTCTTGATGGCCTCCACAGATGGACAGCTTTTGGGGCAATATATTATGCTACGCAGTGGTATATAGTACATGACAATCTCTATCGAATAAAGCTAGATCCAGCCCTGTACCTCACATGGATCCAGAGATTCATTTCCCATTCATTGCTCTGCTAGATTTTTATCAAGCTGACAGCTCAAGGGGAGTGTCTTTTCTGCTGCAGCTAAGGGGGCGTGTCTCAGCTCTCCTATCACAGAGCTCAGGGGGCGTGTCTCAGCTCTCCTATCACAACTCAAGAAAAATTAAACTGAGCATGTGTGGCCATCTTAAAGAGCTGGTCAA
>ONZH01021043.1:0-14527 GCA_900303285.1 Rhinella marina
GTACTATTTTAGGGGGCATACACCTTTTTGATCGCTTGGTGTTGCACTTTTAGTGATGTAAGGTGACAGAAAAATGTTTTTTAAGCACGGTTTTTACGGTGTTCACCTGAGAGGTTAGATCATGTAATGTTTTTATAGGCTTGGTCGTTATGCAGCGATACCAAATATGTCTGTTTTACTTTTCTTTTTTTTTTTACAATTTTATGTGTTTTATTTTAGGAAAATGGCATTTTTTAATGTAAAACTTTATTTTTTTATTATGGAAAACACTATAACTTTTTTTTTACTTTTTATTTTTGTCCCACTCTGGGACTTCAACTTCTGGGGGTCTGATACCCTCTGCAATGCATTACAATACATTGTGTATTGTAATGCATTGGCTGTCAGCTTCTATGCTGACAGCCTGCCTGTGAGACCCAGCCTCAGGGGCTGGATCTCACAGGCTTCCGTAGAAACATATTAACATAGTTTATAAGGCCGAAAAAAGACATTTGTCCATCCAGTTTGGCCTGTTATCCTGCAGGTTGATCAAGAGAAAGGCAAAAAACCCCTGTGAGGTACAAGCCAATTTTCCCCACTTTAGGGGGGGAAAGATCCTTCCCGACTCCAATCAGGCAGTCAGAATAACTCAAGAAATATTAATAAAAATGGCCTGCTCTTCAAATAGCAAACAATAGTGTTTTAATTCAATAAATAAAACCTCTTACAAATCATGCCTTAATAAAAACACAACATACAATAAAATCCCACAATGATATTATTTCAAATGGGTCACAGTCCCTCTTAAACTTCCCGTTGTGGAGCTCTCACAACCTGGGAGTTAGTACCAGTTCATACACTGCGGTATTTGTGTATATCTCGTTTGTTTGTTAAACTGCACACATGTATATCAGAATTTATCCTTAGCAAGATGGTTGTTGATAAATCTTGCAGATATAAAGTCACATATGTATATCAGCACTTTTCCTTGGTGAAATAGTTATTAATATATCCTATAAGGACAGAGTCACGTATATCGTGCTAGACATATATACAATGCTCAACTGACGTTCCTTATCGGCAATCTTATGTTTAGCAGTTCGAGCTACCTGTAGATAAAATAGTGCGGTATCCGCACTTCTTACCGCCACCTAGATGTACACGCTGCCCACCCGATGTTCGTCTTTGGTCGCGCTGCCGGCACGGCTGGTGCATGTGCACTTAGAATATCGGGACGCCACAGTTATGTTCCCCCATATTTTGCAACAAATTGAGCAACTTGCTTTATCTTCAAATGGATAGTTCTTTAGAACAGAATTATTGATTAGTTACAGTGCCTTGCGAAAGTATTCGCCCCCCTGGAACTTTTTAACCTTTTGCCACATTTCAGGTTTCAAACAAAAAGATATAACATTTTACATTTTTGGTGAAGAATCAACAAAAGTGGGTCACAATTGTGAAGTGGAACAAAATTTATTGGATCATTTAAACTTTTTTTGTAATAATAAAACTGAAAAGTTGGACGTGCAAAATTATTCAGGCCATTTACTTTTAGTTCAGAAAACTCACTCCAGAAGTTCATTGAGGATCTCTGAATGATCCAATGTTGTCCTAAATGACTGATGAAGATAAATAGAATCCACCTGTGTGTAATCTAGTCTCCGTATAAATGCACCTGCTCTGTGATAGTCTCAGGCTTCTGTTTAAAGCACAGAGAGCATCATGAAGACTAAGGAACACATCAGGCAGGTCCGTGATACTGTTGTGGAGAAGTTTAAAGCCGGATTTGGATACCAAAAAATTTCCCAAGCTTTAAACATCCCAAGGAGCACTGTGCAAGCGATCATATTGAAATGGAAGGAGTATCAGACCACTGCAAATCTACCAAGACCCGGCCATCCCTCTAAACTTTCATCTCAAACAAGGAGAAGACTGATCAGAGATGCAGCCAAGAGGCCCATGATCACTCTGAAGCCTGCACTTGATACTGAGCAGCAGTCTCTGATTTACGGGAATGCTGGACTCCTAATGTTTTTGGGGTTACCATATTGCCGTATTACAGACGGAGACTGCTAGCCTTTGATTACTTGGCACAATAAAAGTGTTACTGGATGCTACAATAATTTCCAATAATACAATAGGTGCCTTCTATGTCTGGTATCTGGCTAATGCTGTTACAAGATTAGACTAGAATAGGACATAATAGTGCTATTGCAGTTCACCGTTGCTTTTGGTGATAAATCTGCTATAATAAAATTCTTTCCTACTCCGTACTGATATAACTTCGGGGTAACCCTTATAATACAGTTAGGGGATTCATTCACTGCCTGTGCTAATCCATAAACTGACAGTGATATTCCACCCGAGTTACCCCAGGAGTAGAGTTAGATTTATAGGTACTGTTAGGATGTGTTTAAGTATTTTTAACAAAGAATTACACTGAATAAAGTTTTTTGTTTTATTTTTAACCATTCTTATATACAGTACATACTTTAATGACTTGAATGGTACACCACTCGATTGTTGCATCCGTAAGACATTTCTACTAACATATTGATTGAACACGGGGATGGCAGGCTTTTTATCTGGAGATCTAGACCCCGATAAATGGAGTTCTGAGGTAGGGGAGGTTTTCTCTGAAAGAGAATTACCTTCACAATCTTCCAATTTGAGCATAACTAGTGCATTCAGGAACCTCACTAGGGTATACAAAGATCACGTGAGAACGTTGTGGGAAGTCTAGTCGCTAAAAATCTATCTGAGGGACAAAATAGTCCCCAGAGGACTACGGATCCCCATCACACCAGCAGCAAGACTCCAATCCCCAGAATTTTTGAAAAAGTGGGAGCAGGAATCGATTGAATCCTCCCTAAGATTAATGACCCTACTCCTGAACAAAACAGACAAAGAGCTGAGGGAGAGTATAGAAAATGCCAAGAAATTTAACAACCATTCAGATTTTGGCAAAAAAGAAAATACTCTACAGCTAGCTATTGAAAAATTCACGGCTTTTGTCAAAGATAAAAAGCACTCCCAGTACATTAGGGACAAAAGAGATTTTAAAGAAGGACATATCTTTGATTTTGGGGGCAATAATAGCAGAACCCCAGAAACAGAACGCTCCTCATCGGAAGGTGAGAGTGAGGGGGAATCTCAAAGGGGAAGACCTACTACTACCACACAATCCAATAGAGGCAGGGGGGAAAACATTAGAGGGAGAGGCAACACACGAGGCAAAAGAGGGGGTTATCAGATTACCTGCTAAGGGGCAGAAACAACCAGTAGACATGTGCTGCTCTAAAATAAGAGAAATGGACGACCTCCAAATAATAAACCTCTCAAAAAGACAACTAACAGAGTTAGAAACATCTCTTCTAAAGAGGGGTTTATCCTTCGTCCCAGTACAGAAATTTAAAGCTTTTGATTGGGTGAAGGATATAAACCTATTCATCAGAAAGTTTAAATGGAAAAAACATGATCAGCGACAATTTGCAGAATTGGGCATCGAAGTGGAGGAACTATCAGATCTCCAGTTGTTAGCTGATCTGTGGGACAAGGGTCAAAGAACCCCAGGTGAAGGCCCTTTTACGAACTTGCGACCTCCCTCTACGTGTTCTACCCCCAATAAGTGACTCCTCACCCCTTTATACGTTCTTAGAGGAAGTCACACAAGAACTGAGACTACTGGAAGGACAAACTTCCCTTTGGCATAACACAGACAAAGGTGAGATTGACGCCCTACTATCCCTTGAAAAGGATGAGGAAATTATAATTAAACCCTTAGACAAGGGGGACAATATCGTTATCCTTGACAGGGACCAATACATCAATATGTGTGTACAGATCCTAGAAGACAGGACATGCTATGAGGTGCTTCCCTCCAATCCTCAAGAAAATTACCAGAAAGAGCTTGGAATAATAATTAAGGAAGCACTCACAGCCCGCCTGATCAATAAGGGTGAATACGAGTTCCTACTTCCATCACATCCAGTGCTGGCATGTTTCTATGGCCTACCCAAGGTGCACAAAGGTATCGACCCTTTAAAAGGTCGTCCGATTGTATCTGGAGTAGGTAGTTTAACACAGAACATTGGGATATACTGTATGTTGACCATATTCTATGTCCATTTGTTATGTCACTACCATCATATGTCCGGGATACAATGGACGTACTTAACAGACTGAATGATGTAACAATTGAGGAAGACACCATGCTGGCCAGCCTGGATGTGGAAGCTCTGTACAGCTCCAAACCTCATGATAAGGGTTTGGAAACTGTGTGGAGCTTCCTGGATGAAAGAGATGTTCACTGTGCGACACACAATGAGTTGGTAGTTTCACTGCTGGATTTCATCCTGAAGCACAATATTTTCCTATTCAACGGGAAAATCTTCCACCAGCTCAGAGGGGTGGCGATGGAGAGCCATTGTGCCCCTACCTTCGCTAACCTTTATCTGGGCTGGTGGGAGGAAGAGATCGTGTTTGGGGAGGACCTGGAAGAAATGTTGTCATGTGTCCAGCTTTGGCTTAGATACATCGACGACGTGTTGATTCTATGGAAGGGTGACAAGGAACGGTTCAACGGGTTCGTGGAAAGACTTAACAGGAATGAACTGGGTCTCTATTTCACATCCACAATTGAGCATGACTGCATCACATTCCTCGATCTTACTATAACTAGAGGTAGGGATGGACGGCTTACCACCAGCCTGTTCCGAAAACCCACTGCAACTAATAACTTACTGCAGTGGGAAAGCTGGCACCCTATACCATTACGCAAAGGGATCCCCAAAGGACAATATCTAAGGGTAAGGCGCAACTGCTCGGAAATTCACGATTTTAAAGTGGCGGCAGATGACCTAAGATCCAAGTTCCGAAACCAGGGATACCCAGACACGGTCCTGAAAGAGGCATATCATCATGCTATCATCATGCTCGGGTTACCAATAGAAATGATCTCCTGGTTCCTAAAAAGAACCAAAAAGAACCTGATGAGATAGAGAGAATCATTGGTACTTACGACTCTGCAAAACATCAGGTCAGAGAGATTTTGAATAGAGATGAGCGAGCACTAAAATGCTTGGGTGCTCGTTATTCGAGTCGAATTTTTCCCGATGCTCGGGTGCTCGTTTCGAATAACGAACCCCATTGAAGTCAATGGAAGACTCGAGCATTTTTTGCAGGGGACCAAGGCTCTGCCTAGGGAAAGCTGGGTGAAAACCTGGAAACCACAGAAAATGATGGAAACACCACGGAAATGAACAGGAAACAGCAGGGGCAGCATGCATGGATGCCTCTGAGGCTGCCTAATCCCACCATTACCCCAAATTCTCGGGCAACAGCCTTATGGTGACCCTCAAGGCAATTGTGCTCACCCAGACCATAAAAATTTAGCGTGGCCCTGTATGGCTGTGACTACAGAGTGACCGAGTTACACTGCAGGAGCAGGCGAAGCACATAAAAATTTATCGTGACCCTGTATGGCTGTGACTACAGAGTGACCGAGTTACAGTGCAGGAGCAGGCGAAGCACATAAAAATTTATCGTGGCCCTGTATGGCTGTGACTACAGAGTGACCGAGTTACAGTGCAGGAGCAGGCGAAGCACATAAAAATTTATCGTGACCCTGTATGACTGTGACTACAGAGTGACCGAGTTACAGTGCAGGAGCAGGCGAAGCACATAAAAATTTATCGTGGCCCTGTATGGCTATGACTACAGAGTGAAGGAGTTACAGTGCAGGAGCAGGCGAAGCACATAAAAATTTAGCGTGACCCTGTATGGCTGTGACAACAGAGTGACCAAGTTACAGTGCAGGAGCAGGCGAAGCACATAAAAATTTATTGTGGCCCTGTATGGCTGTGACTACAGACTGACCGAGTTATAGTGCAGGAGCAGGCGAAGCACATAAAAATTTAGCGTGCCCCTGTATTGCTGTGTCAACAGAGTGACCGAGTTACAGTGCAGGAGCAGGCGAAGCACATAAAAATTTATCGAGGCCCTGTATGGCTGTGACTACAGAGTGACCGAGTTACAGTGCAGGAGCAGGCGAAGCACATAAAAATTTATCGAGGCCCTGTATGGCTGTGACTACAGAGTGACCGAGTTACAGTGCAGGAGCAGGCGAAGCACATAAAAATTTATCGAGGCCCTGTATGGCTGTGACTACAGAGTGACCGAGTTACAGTGCAGGAGCAGGCGAAGCACATAAAAATTTATCGAGGTCCTGTATGACTATGACTACAGAGTGATCGAGTTACAGTGCAGGAGCAGGCGAAGCACATAAAAATTTATCGTGGCCCTGTATGCCTGTGGCTATAGAGTGACCGAGTTACTGTGCAGGAGCAGGCGAAGCACATAAAAATTTATCGTGGCCCTGTATGGCTGTGACTACAGAGTGACCGAGTTACAGTGCAGGAGCAGGCGAAGCACATAAAAATTTATCGAGGCCCTGTATGGCTGTGACTACAGAGTGACCGAGTTACAGTGCAGGAGCAGGTGAAGCACATAAAAATTTATCGAGGCCCTGTATGGCTGTGACTGCAGAGTGACCGAGTTACAGTGCAGGAGCAGGCGAAGCACATAAAAATTTATTGTGGCCCTGTATGGCTGTGACTACAGAGTGACCGAGTTACAGTGCAAGAGCAGGCGAAGCACATAAAAATTTATCGAGGCCCTGTATGGCTGTGACAACAGAGTGACCGAGTTACAGTGCAGGAGCAGGTGAAGCACATAAAAATTTATCGATGCCCTGTATGGCTGTGACTACAGAGTGACCGAGTTACAGTGCAGGAGCAGGCGAAGCACATAAAAATTTAGCGTGACCCTGTATGGCTGTGACAACAGAGTGACCGAGTTATAGTGCAGGAGCAGGCGAAGCACATAAAAATTTATCGTGGCCCTGTATGGCTGTGACTACAGAGTGACCGAATTACAGTGCAGGAGCAGGCGAAGCACATAAAAATTTATCGATGCCCTGTATGGCTGTGACTACAGAGTGACCGAGTTACAGTGCAGGAGCAGGAGAAGCACATAAAAATTTATCGAGGCCCTGTATGGCTATGACAACAGAGTGACCGAGTTACAGTGCAGGAGCAGGCGAAGCACATAAAAATTTATTGAGGCCCTGTATGGGTGTGACTACAGAGTGACCGAGTTACAGTGCGGGAGCAGGTGAAGCACATAAAAATTTATCGAGGCCCTGTATGACTGTGACTACAGAGTGACCGAGTTACAGTGCAGGAGCAGGCAAAGCACATAAAAATTTATCGAGGCCCTGTATGGCTGTGACTACAGAGTGACCGAGTTACAGTGCAGGAGCAGGCGAAGCACATAAAAATTTATCGAGGCCCTGTATGACTGTGACTACAGAGTGACCGAGTTACAGTGCAGGAGCAGGCAAAGCACATAAAAATTTATCGAGGCCCTGTATGGCTGTGACAACAGAGTGACCGAGTTACAGTGCAGGAGCAGGCGAAGCACATAAAAATTTATCGAGGCCCTGTATGACTGTGACTACAGAGTGACCGAGTTACAGTGCAGGAGCAGGGGAAGCACATAAAAATTTATCGTGGCCCTGTATGGCTGTGACTACAGAGTGACCGAGTTACAGTGCAGGAGCAGGCGAAGCACATAAAAATTTAGCGTGGCCCTGTATGGCTGTGACTACAGAGTGACCAAGTTACAGTGCAGGAGCAGGCAAAGCACATAAAAATTTATCGAGGCCCTGTATGGCGGCGGTGACAACAGAGTGATCGAGTTAGACTGAGGTAGCAGGTGAACCACCCAAAAATTTAGCCTGACACAGCATGGCGGTGACACCACCAATGCCTTTGGCCGACTGAGATTGCAGTCAAATGGCTGTAGGCGAGCCTCTAGAGATGAGCGAGCACTAAAATGCTCGGGTGCTCGTTATTCGAGTCGAACTTTTCCCGATGCTCGGGTGCTCGTTTCGAATAACGAACCCCATTGAAGTCAATGGGAGACTCGAGCATTTTTGCGGGGGTCCAAGGCTCTGCCTAGGGAAGGCTGGGTGAAAACCTGGAAACATCAGAAAATGATGGAAACACCACGGAAATGGACAGGAAACAGCAGGGGCAGCATGCATGGATGCCTCTGAGGCTGCCTAATCCCACCATTACCCCAAATTCTCAGGCAACAGCCTGGTGGTTACCCTCATGGCAATTGTGCTCACCCAGACCAAGAAAGGTGAGGCACATGCCCATCACATGTTAGGGAAGCACCCAACTAGGTGCAACGAAGGTCCATCACCGCCTGCAGGTGACACCACTACTCATGCTGGCACTGCAGCTAAAATCAAGTTTAGTATCTGTTCTTATCAGTTGCTGTGCCTGCTGGTGGTATAGTGGTGAGCATAGCTACTTCCCAAGCAGTTGATGCGGGTTCGATTCCCATCTATCGCAGGAGGCAATTCAAAATCAGTACAATATCTAATACGTCCCCCTACCTGGGAAAATTGTTTGGAGAGAGGGCATGTAGGTGGGGGGGAAGGAGGTTTCGCTGGAAGAGCCAGAGGAGTGCCCCCTGGGCTAGCGTGTGTGGTGGTGACAACAGCCGGACTGGATTTGGGAAAACTGTTGCTTTAACCCGTATGGTATCGATTCTTCTCAGTTTAATACCGTATACGTCCCCTATCTTGGGACCCTATATTTAATGGATTTTTCGAACACGGAAAACGGAAAAAGAGCTTGCTCTGGCCAGGGGAGTGTTTTTTCCCACTGCAGCTAAGGGGACGTGTCCATGCTCTGCCTATCACAGGTCAGGAGGCAGATAAAAGAAGAACAAAAACAAACATGAGTGCAACTTCTGATACGTCCCCTATCTGGCTAAATTGTTTGTAGAGTGGGCCTGTAGGTGGGGGGGGCAGGCTGGGGCAAGGAGGTTTCGCTGGAAGAGCCAGAGGAGTGCCCCCTGGGCTAGCGTGTGTGGTGGTGACAACAGCCAGAATGGATTTTTGAAAACTGTTGCATCAACCGGTACAGTCGTAAATTATGAACTTGATCAAGTGTAGCATGTGTTCTCTGTATTCTTCTCAGTTTAATACCGTATATGGCAGCTATCCGGAAAAATAGTTTGGAGAGAGAGAAAGATAGGAAAAAGACGTCAATTGTTTGGAGAGAGGGCCTGTAGGTGGGGGGCAGGCTGGGGGGAAGGAGGTTTTGCTGGAAGAGCCAGAGGAGTGCCCCCTGGGCTAGCGTGTGTGGTGGTGACAACAGCCGGACTGGATTTGGGAAAACTGTTGCTTTAACCGGTACAGTCGTAAATTATGAACTTGATCAAGTGTAGCATGTGTTCTCCGTATTCTTCTCAGTTTAATAGCGTATATGGCAGCTATCCGGAAAAATAGTTTGGAGAGAGAGAAAGATAGGAAAAAGACGTCAATTGTTTGGAGAGAGGGCCTATAGGTGGACCTCCGGAAAAATTGTTTGGAGAGAGGGCCTGTAGGTGGACCTCCGGAACAATTGTTTGGAGAGAGAGAGGGCCTGTAGGTGGACCTCCGTTAAAATTGTTTGGACAGAGGGCCTATAGGTGGACCTCTGGAAAAATTGTTTGAATAGAGGGCCTGTAGGGGGCCCTCCTGAAAAATTGTTTGAAGAGAGGGCCTGTAGGTGGACCTCCGGAACAATTGTTTGGAGAGAGAGAGGGCCTGTAGGTGGACCTCCGTTAAAATTGTTTGGACAGAGGGCCTATAGGTGGACCTCTGGAAAAATTGTTTGAATAGAGGGCCTGTAGGGGGCCCTCCTGAAAAATTGTTTGAAGAGAGGGCCTGTAGGTGGACCTCTGGAAAAATTGTTTGAATAGAGGGCCTATAGGGGGCCCTCCTGAAAAATTGTTTGAAGAGAGGGCCTGTAGGGGGACCTCTGGAAAAATTGTTTGAATAGAGGGCCTGTAGGGGGCCCTCCTGAAAAATTGTTTGAAGAGAGGGCCTGTAGGTGGACCCCTGGAAAAACTGTTTGAATAGAGGGCCTGTAGGGGGCCCACCTGAAAAATTGTTTGAAGAGAGGGCCTGTAGGGGGCACTCCTGAAAAATTGTTTGAAGAGAGGGCCTGTAGGTGGACCTCTGGAAAAATTGTTTGAATAGAGGGCCTGTAGGTGGACCTCTTGAAAAATTGTTTGAATAGAGGGCCTGTAGAGGGCCCTCCTGAAAAATTGTTTGAAGAGAGGGCCTGTACGGGGCCCTCCTGAAAAATTGTGCTAAAAGAGTGCCAGTTGGACCTCTAAAAAATGGCGTTTTTTGGGTCAGCGTTAGGCAAAGACGATATGGAGGAGGAGGAGTAGAGAAGAGGAGTAGAGAAGAGGAATCGGATACATAAGTTATTTAAATCTTTAGCTGCTTTCCCCCGGAGGAGATTTGAATTCCGGTGAAATCCAGGCTTTGTTCATTTTAATAAGCGTCAGCCTGTCAGCGCTGTCAGTTGACAGGCGTGTACACTTATCGGTGATGACGCCACCAGCTGCACTGAATACCCGCTCTGACAGCACGCTAGCGGCAGGGCAGGCCAGCACCTCCAAGGCGTACAGCGCCAGTTCAGGCCACGTGTCCAGCTTTGAAACCCAGTAGTTGTATGGAGCAGAGTGATCGCTACGGACGTTGGTATGGTCAGCTAGGTACTCCCTCACCATCTTTCTGTACAGCTCCCCCCTACTCTGCCTAGACTGGGGACAGGTGACAGTGTCTTGCTGGGGTGACATAAAACTGGCAAAGGCCTTGGAGAGCGTTCCCCTGCCAGTGCTGGACAAGCTGCCTGCTCGCCTCCTCTCCCCCGCTACTTGGCCCACAGAACCATGCCCTCTGCCGCTAGCGGCGTCAGATGGGAAGAATTGTTTCAGCTTGTGCACCAGGGCCTGTTGATACCTATCACTCTCATACTCCTTTCCTCTGCAGGGATGAGAGTGGAAAGGTTCTGCTTGTACTGTGGGTCCAGGAGAGTGAACACCCAGTAATCGGTGTTGGAAAAAATTCTTCTAACGCGAGGGTCACGGGATAGGCAGCCTAACATGGTCTGCCATGTGCGCCAGAGTCCCAACACGCAAGAATTCCCTCTCCTCACTGACCTGAATCTCCATTTCCTCCTCCTCCTCCTCCTCCAAGTCCTCCTCTTCAGCCCATACACGCTCAAGAGTTAAGGACTGAGCACTGGTACCCTCTACTGTCTCGCCGACATTCTCCTCCTCTTCCTCCTCATCCTCATCCCCCTCCTCCGATAGGCGCTGAGAAACAGACCGGAGGGTGCTCTGGCTATCAAGCGACGTATCTTCCTCCACCGTCTCTTGTGACAAGCGCAAAGCATCTGACTTGATGCTGAGCAGTGAGTTTTTCAACAGGCAAAGCAGCGGGATGGTGAGGCTGATAATGGCGGCATCGCCGCTGACCATCTGTGTTGACTCCTCAAAGTTGCTCAACACCTGGCAGATATCAGACATCCACGTCCACTCCTCATTGTAGACTTGAGGAATCTGAGAGACCTGACTACCAGTTCTGGTGGAAGATGACATCTGGCAGTATACAATAGCTCTGCGCTGCTGGTAAACTCTGGATAACATGTTTAATGTGGAATTCCATCTCGTGGGCACGTCGCACAACAGTCGGTGAGCGGGCAGTTGAAGGCGGCGCTGTGCTGCCCTGAGAGTGGCAGCATCTGTGCTCGACTTGCGGAAATGCGCACAGATGCGGCGCACCTTGGTGAGCAAATCAGACAGATTGGGGTATGTCTTGAGGAACCGCTGAACTATTAGATTGAACACGTGGGCCAGGCATGGCACATGTGTCAGTCTGCCGAGTTGCAGAGCCGCCACCAGGTTACGCCCGTTGTCACACACAACCATGCCTGGCTTGAGGTTCAGCGGTGCCAGCCACACATCGGTCTGCGCCGTGATGCCCTGTAACAGCAGGCGCTTACCCACGGCACTGCTGCTGCGCCTAGAGCTACCGACTGAAGGCGCCGTGCCCACGGATGGTAATTCGGTGGAGGAGGAGGAGGCATAGTACGTCTGAGAGACCGTGACCGAGGTAGGCCCTGCAATCCTCGGTGTGGGCAGTACATGAGCGGCCCCAGGGTCATTCTCGGTCCCAGCCTCCACCAAGTTAACCCAATGTGCCGTCAGTGAGGTATAGTGTCCCTGCCCGGCAGCACTTGTCCACGTGTCCGTGGTTAGGTGGACCTTCTCAGAAACAGCGTTGGTCAGGGCACGGATGATGTTCTCCGACACGTGCTGGTGTAGGGCTGGGACGGCACATCGGGAAAAATAGTGGCGGCTGGGGACGGAAAACCGAGGGGCAGCCACCACCATGAGATTGCGAAAGGCCTCGGTCTCTACCAGCCTATAGGGCAGCATCTCCAGGCTAAGCAATTTGGAGATGTGGACGTTGAGGGCTTGGGCATGTGGGTGGGTGGAACTGTATTTCCTCTTGCGCTCCAGCGTCTGCTGTAAAGACAGCTGAACACTGCGCTGGGACACATTGGTGGACACTGTGGAGGATCGTTGAGGCGAAGTGTGGTTTTCCGGCGGGAGGCGCTCGTGCCGGGGTCCTGGGCAGGGGGTTGACTAGCAGAGGCAGCGAGTGACGCAGGGGGTTGACTAGCAGAGGCAGCGAGTGACACAGGGGAAGGAGCAGTGGTGTGACCCGCAGGAGGTGGTGAACGGCCTTGGTTCCATTGAGTGGGGTGTTTAGCACTCATATGCCTGCGCATGCTGGTGGTGGTTAGGCTAGTAGTGGTGGCACCCCTGCTGATCCTGGTGTGGCACAGGTTGCACACCACAGTCCGTCGGTCATCCTCACTTTCTTTAAAGAACCTCCAGACTTGCGAACATCTAGGCCTCGCCACGGGAGCTTCACTACGTGAAACAGTTGCTGCTGATGCACCAGCTCTGGCCCTGCTTCTCCCTCTGGCCACACCACTGCCTCTTACAACCTGTTCTGGTGCAGCACTCGCCTCCGCCTCAGAAGCACTGTCTTCACTCGGCATATCAACCCAGCTTGGGTCAGTCACCTCGTCATCCTCCGATTCCTCAGTCTGCTCCCCCCTCGGAATTCCTCCCCTAACAACAACTTCACCACTGTCTGACAACCGTGTCTCCTCATCGTCTGACACCTCTTTACAAACTTCTTCCACTAACTCAACATTGTCATCATCATCACCCACAGACTGCGACAGTTGGAAAACTTGGGCATCGGGAACGAGGTCAGCAGCAACCTGAGAAGTGGTTTGTGACTCTGGGAAGGGTCCAGAAAACAGTTCCTGAGAGTATGCCGGATCACATTCCAAATTTTCCTGGGAGGGGGCAGACTGGGAGGAAGGAGGTTGAGGTGGAGGAGCCAGAGGAGTGCTCCCTTGGGTAACGTGGGTGGATTGCGTGGAAGACTGACTGGTGGACAAATTACTTGAAGCATTGTCCGCAATCCACGAGATCAGCTGTTCGCACTGTTGTGGTTTCAACAGTCCTCTACCACGTGTCCCTGTAAGTTGAGACATGAAGCTAGGGAGTGTAACTCTGCGGCGTTCCACAGCTCCCTCATCAGCAGGTACTGTCTCACCCTGCCCAGGACCACGGCCTCTGCCCCCTGCAGTAATTGAATGCCCACGCCCACGCCCTCGTCCTCGACCCTTAGCCCTGGGGTTCAACATTGTTTGTATATAAGTGTATGATATAAAAAAAAAATTAAACGGGCCTGGTGTACTGAAATCCACAAACTTGTTCAGTCTGGTAGAATTAAGTGACGTACAGAAAGTGTCACCTGGACAGTATATACGGATGGGAGCGAGTGTGCTGAACTGTGACACACAGAAAGGTTACACACAGCTGAGTAAAATGGATTTGTATCACTGAGCTAAAATAACTGAAATAATAATTTTTTTTTTTATATTTTGTTTTTTGGGGAACGTGACGTGCAGGAAATATGGTAGAACTGACTGACACCCTGTTAACGGTGGCTATTTAGTCTGCGACCCAGAGAAATGTCGCACAGAGAGTTTTCTGGATCAAGCGGTAGATGATATTGGTAGCAAATGACTTGGTTGTATTGTGTGACGTACAGAAAGTGTCACCTGGACAGTATATACGGATGGGAGCGAATGTGCTGAACTGTGACACACAGAAAGGTTACACAAAGCTGAGTAAAATGGATTTGTATCACTGAGCTAAAACAACTGAAAAAATATAAAAAAAAAATATAAAAAAAAAAATATTTTTTCAGTTGTTTTAGCTCAGTGATACAAATCCATTTTACTCAGCTTTGTGTAACCTTTCTGTGTGTCACAGTTCAGCACATTCGCTCCCATCCGTATATACTGTCCAGGTGACACTTTCTGTACGTCACACAATACAACCAAGTCATTTGCTACCGATATCATCTACCGCTTGATCCAGAAAACTCTCTGTGCGACATTTCTCTGGGTCGCAGACTAAATAGCCACCGTTAACAGGGTGTCAGTCAGTCCTACCATAGTTCCTGCACGTTACGTTCCCAAAAAAACAAAATTGTAAAAAAAATATAAAAAAAAATATAAAAAAAAAAATATTTTTT
>ONZH01021044.1:0-11927 GCA_900303285.1 Rhinella marina
AGCAGACACTCGCGGCTAATGTCCGCAATTGGCAGTAATGCTGACCGCGGACATTGAACCCCTCAGATGCAATGGTTAAATGCAACCACGGTGGTGCCTGAGAGAGCTAAGGCCAGCAGGTGGCAGCACTGAACTGTAATATACCTATTTCTGTAGAGAATAATAGAGCAAATTCCATGATACTATACAAATTGCAATCTGATGATTGCAAGTTGAGTCTAATTGTAAAAAAAAGTTTTAAAAAAATATAAAAATTCAAAATTCAAAGAACCCCATTTCTCCCAAATAAAAACAATTAAAAAAATAACATGATGGACAGCCCCAAATGTGAAAATTGTGCATGTAGTGAATGGCATAACGAAAAAAATAATAATGGCCGATTTTCAGTTTTTTTATCACTTAAAAAAAATTAAATAGAAAAAGAAATAGTGATCAAAAAGTCACACACCCCAAAATGGCATTAGCAAAAACTACAGCCCTCACATATCTTCATAAACCTAACTATAAAAAAGTTATGGGGGTCAGAATATGGAGATGAAAAAAAAAAATAATAATTTTTCAAAAGTTTTATTTCAATATTAAAACGATATGTGGTATCGTCTTAATCGCACTGACCTGGAGATTGACGAGTTCAAGTCAGTTATACTGCATAGTGTACGCCATAAAAACGAAACCCATAAAACTGTGGCGGAATAGCATTCTTTTTCCAATTTCACCCCATTTGGAATTTTTTTCCTGCTTTCCACCATAATATGTAATATTAAATGGTGCCATTAGAAAATACAACTTGTCCCGCAAAAAACAATCCCTCATATGGCAATGTGAATGGAAAAGTAAAAAAGTTATTGCTCTGGGAAGGCAGGGAGTGAAAAACAAAAAAAGCAAAAATGGAAAATTGGACTTCCGGGAGGCGGCACAACATGAATGGCCGCTTTTTAATAGCGCTCCGGACCTACCGCTCTCCTAAGGCTGCCCTTCACTCCTACCATCGGGCACCAAAAGTATATTTAGTCCAGATACGGATAGGACAAGGGCAAGATCCACCCAGCCCCGCTGTCCTACTTTCCTGGAAGCCCTGGAGATCATCTCCATTCCTGCAGCCCGCACCGATCCGCCCACCATCGTAGCAGACGCACTCTCCAGCAACATCTCTCAGCGTGCAGACTGTTGGGCGCTGCTGCGTTTCGTTGGACTCATCAGGGGACTGGGTAAGATTGAGAAGGGTCTCAGGGGCATACCATCCCTCCTATATATACTTTGGCAGGCACACAGCCATTTTCGCGCCCTTTCTGATCAAGGAAGGCTCTCTCATAAATGCTGCAGAGTGGGTCCCTGTTCCATTTTCTTTGATTTACAGCCACAAGTTGCTTGTTACCCACGATTTACTGGCATCTTAATAGCAGAGCCTGCAACATTCAAGCTTCTAATTGAATGGGGGGTCCCTCTGACTACCAACCCCTATACTGCTGGGCTATTCCCTACAACTCTACCTGCATTGCTTCACTATATTGCCCGCTATTGGATCTTCATATTGAGGGACTTATTCTATGTGCACCACCTGTACTCAGCACCCCATTTCTTTGCTATAAGAACCATTGTTTGATTCCTCATGTAATACAACTGCTATTGCGACTCCACTAACCTCTTACATTGTAGCTCGACCTTTACTGCGAATATTCATTATATTGCCATCCCATGGATAAGTTTATGGGAAAAAGTGCCACTGCTGCTAAGGGATCCAGAACCTTGACCCGCAGTCAGGCTCCATCATCTCCAGTACATATGTCCACGGATCCTATTATGGATACTTCAAAGGCAACAGCTCAGGCCATCTCTGACCTATTGATGCCAACTATTGATACTAGACTGGCGGCCTTTCAATCTTCATTAGCCCTCACCATCTCTCAAGTAACTGCTCATAACACTCGTATATCTGAAGTGGAGCAGAGAGTCTCCGGTCTGGAGGACACAGTGCATGCTTGCTGTGTACAACTGAAAGAAAAGGAGCAACTACTCATCACTTTGCAAAACAAGGTGGACGACTTGGAAAATCGCTCCCGGCGCAACAACCTGTGGCTCATTGGAGTTCCTGAATCTGTCCGCCCCAATGAACTCTTATGGCTCACATCTGAATGGCTACCTGAAGAGCTAAAGTTGGAGGACTCCTCTTACAAAATCCCAGTGGAATGTTGTCTTGCTGATAAGAGCAAGACTTCAGGTTCGGATACTCTTTAAAGAGAGACTCTTAACTGAACTACAGCTACACTTCAAAGGAAGGTTTATAATATGATTTTATTAAATATAATACGTAGTTTATACATATAGTGATATAATGTCCTTCTTTTGCACTTATCTATACACAAAGGATAAAGAACAAATACACAATTATATCAACACTTCATCTGGAGTCCTGTCTACATCCAGAATGAAGGTACATACATCACCGATTGAGTTATCATCATCTGACAGCGACATCAGCTGGGAAGCCCTTTCAGCGAAAGCAGTCAGAGTCTCGATCGGGAAAACACCAGTTCCTACACGAGACGTCCCCCCGTAGGATGAGCTTCTGACTTATTTCCTGAAGGGTTACAGCTATATACCAATTAAACAAAGAGCTCACTGTGTACGTGGGTCGATCGCGGACATTTAACCCTTCGGATGCCGCGGTCAATCCTGACCACGGCATCCGAGGGCTTAAAACACCGGCTCCCCCGTGTGGCGATCGGGAACCGGAGTATGTATGCAGCAGCCCTGTCATAGTCAATGACAGGAGGCTGCTGCATAGACTTTCCTATGGAACCCTTCTGTGTAATAGGGCTCCATAGGAAAGCATTAAAATCATCATAATGCATTGGAGTCTATAATATAAGCAATTAGATAATTGCTTGTAATAGTTCCCTATGGGAACTATAAAAAATTGTGAAGAAATTAAATAAATAAAAAATAAAAAAAAACATAAAAGTTCAAATCACCTCCCTTTTCCCAAAATAAAAATAAAAGTAGTAGAAAAATTAAAAAAATACACACCATGGGTATCGCCGCGTGCGAAAACACCCATACTATAAAAATATAAAAATGTATTTCCCGTACGGAAAACAGCAAAACGGAAAAAAGCGTCAAAATGGCCGATTCATAAAAAGCGATCAAAAAGTCATACACACCCCATAACGGTATCAATAAAAAGTTCAGATCACCCCGCAAAAAATGAGCCCCCATACAGCTCCGTACACATAAGTACCAAAAAGTTATAGGGGTCAAGATATGACAAAAAAAAAATTCCAACTTTATAATTATTTTATCACTATCAAAACGCAAGAAAAACTATACATATTATATATCGCTGGATTCGTACTGACCAGTAGAATGAAAGCAACTGGTCAGTTTTAATGAACATCGAACGCCGTAAATATAAAACCCGTAAAACTGTAGTGAAATTTCCTTTTTTTTTTTTGCAATTTCACCCAGTTTGGAATTTTTTTCCCGCTTCCCACTACACCATATGCAATATTAAATGGTGGCGTTGGAAAGTACAACTTGTCCCACAAAAAACAAGTCCTCATACAGCTATGTGAACAAAAAATAAAAAAGTTATGGTTGTATGAAGGCAGGGAGTGCAAACGAAAACGGGGTGGGGTGGGGGGGGGGGACTCCGGGCCTGAAAGGGTTAAAAGCTTATTTAAAAACATCTTCATCTCTGTGGAAATTTGAGGGGAAGTGTTCCTTTCTTGAAAGTTCAATACTTGTTAGAAATTCCTAGGCACTTCATTATACCTGACAGATCTTTCTTCTAAATACTTTGTTGTTTTAACCCTTACGACCGGAGCTTTTTTCGTTCTGCATTTTCGTTTTGCGCTCCCTGCCTTTCAAACAGCATAACTCTTTTATTTTTTCTGTTCACAATAGCTGTATGAGGGCTTGTTTTTTGCGGGACAAGTTGTACTTTCCAACGCCACCATTTAATATTGCATACAGTGTAGTGGGAAGCGGGAAAAAAATTCCAAACCGGGTGAAATTGCAAAAAAACGCTTTTCCGCTACAGTTCTACGGGTTTCTTATTTACAGCGTCGATGTGCATTAAAACGATCCGTTACTTTCATCTACTGGTCAGTACGAATCCGGCAATACCTAATATGTATAGTTTTTCCTGCGTTTTCATAGTGATAACATAATTAGAAAGTTGCCCTTTTTTTTTTTTTTTTTTCCTTGCAAACTTGACCCCTATAATTTTGGTACAGGGAGCGTGAAACACCACTCAGTGCCACTATTCGCCGTGGAATATCACGTTTTCGGTTTATTTATTGCTCCTGCTCAAATATGGCCCATTTCTCAAGGCTCATTAGTGCATAAAATCCTTATCCTTTGTTTCATGATGGAAATTCCGGGAAGCAAGTGTTATCACTGCAGCGTGTGGGTAGAAAGTCTCTGCAGGCAGAACTGCAATCCGCATCGTGACGGCGTCTGTTTAATGTACAATTGTTATATACAGCACACTACTTATTGGGTATTATAAATGTGCGGTGTATGGGGTATACAGACTGTGTGCACATATCAGTTCTAATTATATCACCAGTTGCTGCAGCTAACTTTTATATATCTCCTTATATGCTATGGTTTATGACTTTTTAACCAGTTCCCACTCTGTGCCATAATGGTACATTGCAGCGTGAATGCAGTTAATACTTGTTGACCTACTATTATTGCACAGCTTTTATACAGCTGACACCCCAATCTAACAGATTCCAGTCATATAACCATTTAGATGATGATCCAGGCTGAAGGTGGCATCTAAGTGGTTAGTGAAGGAGGGGACCCCCTCCCTCACCCCATTTGATACCCCCATCACTTTTGCAGGATGCAGAGTGGTTGTCTTGACAGCATAGGGCCTAACAATGGCCTCTATGCCTGTCATGTATGGATGGGAGTGCTAGTGGCTCTGGCTATAATTATTCACAGTGTCAATCCTCACACTGATGCTCCCTCTCTTCCATTGTGGCACACCCTGATGTTGGGGCTCCTGCTTGATAGAAGTTGATGCATCCTGATGTTATGAGTGTTGTACAAATGCAAATCAGGAGATGTCTCTTTTTACTAAAGTGCAGAATAGGAATATTGTATCAAACGTTATGAAAACATACAGTGCCTTGCGAAAGTATTCGGCCCCCTGGAACTTTTCAACCTTTTGCCACATTTCAGGCTTCAAACAAAAAGATATAACATTTTAAATTTTTGTTGAAGAATCAACAAGTGGGTCACAATTGTGAAGTGGAAAGAAATTTATTGGATCATTTAAACTTTTTTTGTAATAATAAAACTGAAAAGTGGGGCGTGCAAAATTATTCGGCCCCCTTGCATTAATACTTTGTTGCGCCACCTTTTGCTGCGATTACAGCTGCAAGTCGCTTGGGGTATGTCTCTATCAGTTTTGCACATCTAGAGACTGAAAAGTTCCAGGGGGCCGAATACTTTCGCAAGGCACTGTAGTTCCAAACAATTCTTAGTACAAATCTTCCCAGATAGCAAGGTATGGATATAGGACAGGATGGGGATTATGTTCATGACTGTTCTGTAATAGAATTGTACTGACAGCTTAATGTCAGTATAATTAAGTTACAGAAAGGTCATGCAGAGGCACACAGCATTATCAATTATGATAATGCCATGCGCTTCCTAAATCCAGAACGCACAAACCCTCTCTAACACAGATCATGATTCTGGCAAAGGACAGGTCATGTGAAAGAGGCCCGACATGCACAGCATCAGTGTAATCTATGATGATGTGCGCTCCCGTGCGCACGATCAATGCCGCTCCGGGACATATGGCCCACTCACGGACCGTATGTCTTGGAGGGCATACGGTCATGTGCAAGGGCCCTAAGTCTGAGATATTGTAGCATGTCTGTTTATTTAAGGGTAGATGTTATTGTCTCATTACACTGTCTAACTTTTTAGTAAAGCTTGCATTATCTCACACTCTCATGTTTTGCTAAAATTATCTGTTGCTTGCAGGGACATTTGGCCCTGCATTCATACAAACATTTCTGTCCAACACATACTCCATCCACCCATGTGGTGAAGGTGAAGACATACACTGCTATCAAATGTTACCTCATTTAAACTTAGAAGACCTATCATATTCCTCCAAGCATTCAACTTCCTTTTCATATTTATTGTATTAGTTTGTACACATATACACATGATTTGGAATTTGGAAATAGTGTTTCCCATTACAAATAACTACAAATTACACTGGTGTTTAATGGATTCTAAAGTACTAAATGTGAAGAAGCAACAGAAGAGAAAATGAACAATTTTCATCAACAGTTCAAAATATTTTTTAACTAGCCCATAAACAGTAAAACCAAGTAAAACGTTTGGCATATGCTGAAACAAAGAGCAAGAAGACAGCATACGTTTACAATTCCATAACTCCACATCTGATGTCAATTACATTCATGTCAAGTAGTTTTATTATTTGACAAAACTATTCCAAGGAAATAAGCTTTGGCGGATGCCTTGAAATATCATTATAAGACAATGCACACAGACATACAAGGAAGTCACGTTTCCACCTTTCTCAGTGAAGGCAATAAGATGGGAACTTTAAGGACACAGTCCTCATTAATCTATTTCACTGTCCATATTCATTCTTGGGTAAATCATTCCTTCCTTTCAACAGAATTATACAACTAGAATACTAGACAAGGATTAGCCTTTCTTAATACATCATTTAGTTTTCTTTCTTATGGCAAGCATTGGTTATCAGGGATCTGAACTAAAATACAGTAGCTAATTGGATGTTTAAAGGGGTTGTCCCATACAAAATATTCTACAGTTTTCAAACCAGCACCTGGATCTGAATACTTTTGTAATTGTATGTAATTAAAAATTTAGTATAGCCGCCGAGTTATTCAATAAAATGTACTGTATAGTGAAACCTGCTGTTTGTTTTTTCTAATTTCTTTCCCTATTAAGAAGGCCGTACATGCTAAATTTTATCCTTCAACTGCCTCCTGAGCTGTGATAGGGAGCTACAGAAGAAAGACATGCCTTCTGAGACAGGACACACCTGTTGAGCTGGAAGCTTGACACATATCTAGCAGAGCAATGAATGGGGAGATCTCTGGATTCATGTGAGGTACAGGGCTGGTTCCACCTTTGATGGAAAGGTATTGTCATGTACTGTGTGATGCCTGATTTTTATATTTTTACATTAATCATGGGGATAAACCGTTTCAGGTTCAAAAGAATGTTAATTAAACACCCCAACCAATTCAGAAAATAAAAGTGCAGTTAAGAAGTCCTAATTAAACAGTTTTCTAAGAAGTAGAATAGTGATGGCCATATCCTGCAGGTTGACCGTCAATATCTGATGGGTAGGAATCTGACTCCTGGGACCTCCACTGAGGCTGCTATTCAAGCACAGTCACTATGCAATGCACAACGCTGAGCTTGTATGCTGTGAGAGAGATTCACAACGCAATTCAAATTGAATATTTTAGGATTAGTCCAGTAATATTCTACTTCCAAAAAATTATTTAAACTGGAACCAATTTCTGGATAATCCAAGGAGGAAATTGAACCTTGACCTGACAAGGTTCTTCAAATGGTCTACTCATTTTTATCTAAATTTCCAAAAAAAGGGGTGTGCACAAAGGAGCTGATAAAGCACTAGAAATGGCTGAAAATCAAGTTGGAGAAGAATTGTTAAAAAAAAAAGTCTAAAAAATCACTAAACACATAAGATTGTAATTCAAGTTTAAAAAAAAATATTATTAAAAGTGAGATCAAAGGCAAAAAACACAGATGCAACAGCGACATGGGTTGAAAAGCAATGCTTGCAAAGTTTTTAATGGAAATTTATTCCAAAAACCTAGGAATTCTAATGAACTGAATGTTAAATATTACATAGTTGGGTGTTGTGCATCTGTACGAAAGAAAGGAATTAAGATAAGAAGCACTGAAAAATTTATAATAAAAACGTGCAAAATAGGAAAAAACTATCTTTTATAAATCCTGTAGTATATTCAGCAAGTGTGTGAAAGTGAATGTATAACATCCAAAACCATTCTTTTAATAGTAAATATAATTTCAGAAAATTTTTCTCCACATTAGCAATCTAAATGATCATTCCCTCAATTACAGTAAATTGTCTTGAGAGAGAAAGACATACTCACGAGGATAGGTACATGCAGCCCATAAAGTCATGTAAGTGGAGAAGAGAGTGAACTGCAGATAAAATAAGTATATCTGCTTGAGCTTTAGAACCTTTCTTTCTCACCATAGTGGGGATCAAGCAACACAGAAGTATATTGTTAAATTCCATGCAGCTACTGTTTCTGAGAGTGTTTAGAGATAGGAGCAGGATCCTCTTTTCTATGTGTACTGGGGGGCATCATCCACTTTTATTGAGGGAATGTTAAAAAAATAGAGATGGAGCCTTCAGAGGGAAGATATACAACTTCGCCTATCAAAATTACTGTTACTTATGCACACACAGACGGCCTATTTTGAAACTTGAGGAGAGAATAGCACCACATTCCTTTTAAATAGAAGTTGCCAGTAGAAAAACTCTTCAGCCTGTACAAAAATGTAGAAAAACCCATGGCACATCTCTTATAAGACAAAATAAGTGTATGTTTATTCAGACCATGTCACATATCAATGCCACAGTGAAAAATACTTCAGTATATAGTATATAATTCTACAGTATATAGTGCTAACAAGCATATCCACATTAATTTAACCACTTGCTGACCACCCATTGACTATATACATTCAGTAGGTCAGTATATATCCCTGAATGGACATTTTAAAATGTCCATTCAGAGATCGTACCTGCAGCTGGCAGAGTGGGAGCCAGCAGTGGCAATGCCCCTTCCTTCTCTAGTCCCAATAGTCATGTGATCGCTGGTGGTCAGGAGTCTGCAAGAGGTGCTGGGTCTTAACACACTATTTTTCTCCTATTCATATTTTCTTGGTTATAAAAAATACCTACATAAAATGACATACAATTGAAGCCCCATATATCACCAAAAAGGTAGCAAAAATAATTTACAAAAAAAAGTTATGGCTTTCCAAGATGCAAGTACTGAAAAAATGGAAAGTGAGCTTGGTCATTAGAAGTATAACTTTTCCTGCAAAAAAACAAACCTTCATACAGCTATGTAATTTTCTGTTCACATCTATGTGACCAGAAAATCACAACAAAAAACAGTATTTTTTTCAAAAAAGCTTTTATTGTGTAAGATTGCAAAAAAGAAGACATATTAGGTATTGCTGCATCCGTAACAGCCAGCTGTATAAAAATATCTCATTATCTACCCTATCAGATAAACACTGTAAAAAAGTCATTTGCCTTACAAAAAATACTGTCAAAACAGTCATTTGCCTTACAAAAAATGTAATAGCGAGCATTCAAAAAATAGTATGTACCCACAAAAATTAGCTCCCATCACAAGGCGATTGGCAGAAAAATTTAAAAAAAAAATGTCTCAGAAAATGACCACAAACGCAGAATTTTTTTCAAAGAAAAATCTTTTATTGTGTAAAATTGCAAAAAAGAAAAAAAGGCATATTAGTTATTACTGTGTCTGTAAAAATCAGCTGTATAAAATTATCAGATGATCTACCCTATCAGATGAATGCTATGAAAAAAAACTGCATCAAAAGTCCTTTTTTATCACTTTACAAAAACTATAATAGCGAACTATCAAAAAGTACTACAGTGGGGAAAAAGTATTTAGTCAGCCACCAATTGTGCAAGTTCTCCCACTGAAAAAGATGAGAGAGGCCTGTAATTGACATCATAGGTAGACCTCAACTATGAGAGACAAAATGAGAAAACAAATCCAGAAAATCACATTGTCTGATTTTTAAAGAATTTATTTGCAAATTATCGTGGAAAATAAGTATTTGGTCAATAACAAAAGTTCAAAGCTCAATACTTTGTTATATATCCTTTGTTGGCAATAATAGAGGTCAAACGTTTTCTGTAAGTCTTCACAAGGTTGGCACACACTGTTGCTGGTACGTTGGCCCATTCCTCCATGCAGATCTCTAGAGCAGTGATGTTTTGGGGCTGTCGCTGGGCAACACGGACTTTCAACTCCTTCCAAAGGTTTTTATGGGGTTGAGATCTGGAGACTGGTTAGGCCACTCCAGGACCTTGAAATGCTTCTTACGAAGCCACTCCTTCGTTGCTCAAGTGGTGTGCTTGGGATCATTGTCATGCTGAAAGACCCAGCCACGTTTCATCTTCAATGCCCTTGCTGATGGAAGGAGGTTTTCACTCAAAATCTCACGATACATAGCTCCATTCATTCTTTCATGTACACGGATCAGTCGTCCTGGTCCCTTTGCAAAGAAACAACCCCAAAGCATAATATTGCCACCCCATGCTTCACAGTAGGTATGGTGTTCTTTGAATGCAACTCAGCATTCACTCTCCTCCAAACACGACGAGTTGTGTTTCTACCAAACAGTTCTACTTTGGTTTCATCTGACCATATGACATTGTCCCAATACTCTTCTGGAACATCCAAATGCTCTCTAACAAACTTCAGACGGGCCCGGATATGTACTGGCTTAAGCAGGGGGACGTGTCTGGCATTGCAGCATCTGAGTCCCTGGCGGCGTAGTGTGTTACTGACGGTAGCCTTTGTTACGTTGGTCCCAGCTTTCTGCAGGTCATTCACTAGGTCCCCCCGTGTGGTTCTGGGATTTTTGCTCACAGTTCTTGTGATCATTTTGACCTCACGGGGTGAGATCTTGCATGAAGCCCCTGATCGAGGGAGATTATCAGTGGTCTTCCATTTTCTAATTATTGCTCCCACAGTTGATTTCTTCAGACCAAGCTGTTTGCCTATTGCAAATTCAGTCTTCCCAGCCTGGTGCAGGTCTACAATTTTGTTTCTTGTGTCCTTCACAGCTCTTTGGTCTTCACCATAGTGGGGTTTGGAGTGTGACTGTTTGAGGTTGTGGATAGGTGTCTTTTATACTGATAACAAGTTCAAACAGGTGCCATTACTACAGGTAATGAATGGAGGACAGAGGAGCCTCTTAAAGAAGTTGCAGGTTTGTGAGAGCCAGAAATCTTGCTTGTTTGTAAGTGACCAAATACTTATTTTCCACCATAATCCAGACTACCTCCAGGCTCTCACTCAGCACACACTGCACACCCAGGCTGCAAACTAAGCGTAGATCAGCCCCAAACATGAACAGACCCAACACCAGCTGCCACCACCGACTTTGACATAAGTCGGAAATGCTACAAAAGCTAAGTATAAACATTCTGCTCATAAGAAATCAATGACACGTTCAGGCTATGGATTCTTTAGAGCAACAAAGCAGACTTATAAAGTAAATATTTTATACACAAAAAATAGTGCAGTGCTCACAAAAACATATAAAATGAGACAAAGTAAAAATAACATACACAAAGAGTAAGAGTAAAATAAATGGTAAAAAAACAGTAATACAAAACTAACTGCACCCGGGAGAACTGGAGGAAATGGATACCTTTCAGCTTGGCTGTGACTCCCACATGGTGTAACACTGAAATACAGTATGTCCATGCGACATTTTTATAGAACCAGGATTGGTTTCCAGTTTCTGGTCAGTCCAGTTATTGGCTATCCAAATCCCAGTTATTCCATTGGGGGGAATTAATGAGGAGAGTGGAGAGCATCTAATATTGAAATCTCTTTGAAACTTTTCAAATCTCCTGCCAAAATCCCCTTCCACCAGTATCCGTTTTAGCAAGGGAGAACTTTTTTGACGTTTGTACCTGGTAACCTGGTGTTAGATACAACAGAATGATTAGATGAACTGTCCATTTGCACCGCTGTCGCTGGGAATCCTTATACAACAGCTACACAGCCTATATAATTACTAGAATGAGCGAGTAGTTCGATCGAGCTGGTATTCGA
>ONZH01021046.1:0-23665 GCA_900303285.1 Rhinella marina
ATATAAAAAAAAAAATAACCAGTGATACATATATATATACATGATATATATACCCAAAATCAGTATATATAAAAAATAAAAAAAAATCAGTGATACTCAATTGTTCCCCCTCAATCTTCCTCCACATTGTTCCCCCACCGCTCCCAGTGCCCACATCGTTGGTAAGTATAGTGGGTTTTTTTTTTTTTTTATACTTACCTCTGTAGATGCAGGTGTCTCCGGCTCACGATCCTCTTCTCTCTGTCATCTCTGCCCGCATCTGATACAGAGCAATCGCTGC
The DNA here is from genome assembly GCA_900303285.1 of Rhinella marina. NCBI lineage: Eukaryota > Metazoa > Chordata > Amphibia > Anura > Bufonidae > Rhinella > Rhinella marina. Next base: position 281 of record ONZH01021046.1, read on the forward strand.
TCTGTATCAGACATAGCGGAGAAGCCGGAGGCAGCTACCGCACATGCGCGGCTGCCCGCATCTGATACAGAGCAAGCGCTGCTCTGTATCAGACAGACGGGAATGGAGCGCGCATGTGCGCATGCGCGGCGACGTGCGCGCTCCGGATACAAGCAGCGGCTGCCTGGGTGAAAGAGGACTCCTTCTGCGCAAGCGCGGCCCGCGGCAATTATGTGAAAAAGCGGGCCGTAACCAAGGGGAACCACAACTAAACAAGGGGGTAAGAAAATTGGATTTTATGGATATGGGGGATATATGTTTATTGACATCTAATTACAAAAAGTACCATGGCCACCAGTATTACGTTTTAAACATTGATCCTTGAGATAGGAATACCCCTTTAATGGATGCAGAGCTCAGCTCAGGCAGAGTCATAGGAAGCGCACACATGCGCAGAGAAGAAGAGTCTCCGCTGCCCCTAAAAAGAAGAAAGAAGGAAAGAAGGACATACTCACCAACCGAGGACCTAGAAGGACACAAAAAGGGAAGAAATCAAGCTGCGCCATCAACCTCGAGGACAACACAAGCCAGAAGAAGACGACAGACACAAACAATAATGGACTTACCTGCCACCGCTCCCGACAGCCCACAGCAGCAAAAAGCAACGGTCAGATCTTCAGAGGGTGAGCATAACAAGAATTATAGTGACTGTTTACAACTGTGCACTCCTATAAAAAAAGAAGAAAAATATAAATTCACGAATAGAGATTACCCCAGCAGAAAAAGAACAATTTTTTTCAGAATGTATTAATTTTATGTCACAGAAATCATCTGGTGACTTAGAAGGAATATGGTTAACCCCTAAAACAACTAATCAACATAAAAAAGCAATAATAGGAGTTAACACAAATATGGAATCTCCTATTGAACCCCATAGAAATGTAAATATCCCAATAATCCCATCATTTGATACTTGTACAGGGGTTAAAGAAACATCAGTAGGGGAAATTATGCCAGTACAAATTTCACCATTAGGTTTCCACTTATCACAAACAGTAAAAGAAAAAATATGGAGAAAAGAATACATAGAAATTTTTTCCTTGCTTCCGTCGTCAAAAGAAAATCTAAAGACAGAGAAAAAAGATGAGGAAGAAAGGAAAAAACCCAATCAAAAAACTATTTTTAATTGGATAAATGCTTTCTCCACATACTCAGCCGTCTTAGGAGAAAAACATCCTCAATTGTGTAGTGGTCTATTTTACCACTTACAGACAATTCTTGAAGCATACAAGAACTTTGGAGGATTTGCTTGGCTAAATTATGACGAATCATTTTGTCAAAAACTCGCCGTGTACCCCAATTTATCTTGGGGAACAAGAGATGTAGGGCTATGGAGTACATTAATGCTATCACAAAGACAAAATTATTTTCGTCACCAAACAAACTCACTACCAAATAACAAAAAAGGCATTTGTTTTGCATTCAACGAAACCACTTGTCGTTGGCAAAGCAACTGTAGATATAAACATGAATGTACATTTTGTTCGGGAAACCACTCCGCAACAAAATGTTTTAAAAAACAATCCGGACAATATTCTGGTTCAAGAGACATTAATAAAACAAGTGACACCCCTGAACACAACAAACCTGCTTATATGGCTAAAACATTACCCAAACAAACCGACAGCTCATTTACTAACTAAAGGTTTTACTTCCAGTTTTTATGTACCAGAATATTTAGGCCCAGGTTGTCACTTTGTAAAAAATCTAAAATCCGTTAACAAAAACATAGATATAGTAAGAGAAAAAATATTCAAAGAAATATCTGAAGACAGAATAGCGGGACCTTTTAATGAACCACCTTTTCCCAATTTTCGAATTTCTCCTTTAGGATTGGTCCCTAAAAAAGAACCGAATTCTTTTAGACTAATCCATCATTTATCCTACCCTAATTTGACGTCATTAAATGACCAAATAGACAAATCTCTCTCATCAGTAACATATGCTTCATTCGATCAGGCACTTATTTTATTAAGTCATTTAGGCTTTTCGACTTCTCCCCATTAATCCGAATGGATACAATTCTTTAGGAATTTACTTCCAAGATCAATTTTTCTATGATAAAGCCCTCCCTATGGGTTTTACTCTTTCATGTCAATACTTTGAAGCCTTTTCAACATTCATTAAATGGGCAGTAGAATCTATTTCTTCTGGTGGTTATATACTGCATTACTTAGACGACTTCCTATTCATTGGCTCTCACCAAACTTATAAATGCATTAACCTATTAAACAACTTTATTCACATAGCAAAAGTTTTTAATATTCCAATTGCACATGAAAAAACAGTATATCCCACAAAAAATTTAAAATTCCTTGGAATCGAAATTGATACAGAAATAATGGAATTTTGCATTTGCAAGGGATAAAATAAAATCCACCAGAATTTTATTAGAAAATATTTACTGTTCCAAGAAAACCACATTAAAAAGGCTCCAATCACTTTTTAGGTTCGCTTAACTTTATAACAAGAGTAATACCAATGGGAAGAGTATTTTCCAAAAGAATGTATGCAGCTACCAAAGGTCTAAAAAATTCTTATGACCATATTAGGATTACAAAACAATTAAAACAAGACATGGAAATATGGAAAGAATTCCTAGAAGAATTCAATGGTAGCACTATATGGCAAGCAGATTTCTCTGAAACTAAAACATTAGAGTTATTTACAGATGTCGCAGGCTCAATAGGTTATGGAGCCTATTTTAATAAAAAATGGTCTGCTGAAATATGGCCCAGTAGTTGGCAGAATACAAAACTAATAAAAAACATACAATTCTTAGAACTACTCCCGGTACTAGTATCATTAATAATATGGCAAAAATATTTGCAAAACAAAAGAATTTTAATACACTCAAAGGTGTGGTATTCTGCATTAACTGTTTATCTGTCAGGTCCTCAGAAGTTATAAACGTACTTAGACAAATAGTTTTAATTTGTTTAAAAAATAATATATGGCTCAAATGTAAATATGTTTGTGGAAAATCTAACATTATTGCCGATTCACTGTCACGACAGGAATTCCAGAAATTCAGAGAAATAGTGCCGAATGCAGAAGTAAAAGGAATCCCCTGCCCAACTCATTTGTGGACGACGAATTGGACGTAATTATTAATCTGATTAAGAATTCTGTAGCACCATCAACATGGGCCGGGTATACGGCTGCATGGCACAATTGGAATAATTTTTGCAACCTACATAATTACAACCTGTTGGATGATAATTTGAGAAATTATATCCAATTCGTACTTTCATTATATGGGAAAGGTATTAGATCAGACACTAAACAGACACTTTAAAATCTTTATCAGGTATATCATTCTTCTTGAAAATACAAAGAAAACAATCCATAATATCTAACGATGTAATAAAATACATGTTGAAAGGTATGAAAAAAGAACAAATACCAATAACCAGAACCAGACCTATATCGATAAAAATGTTGAGACAATTCATCCAAACATTACCTACAATATGCTCATCTCCTTATGAATCTTCTTTGTTTACAACTTCATTCTTATTGATTTTCTTTGGAGCATTGCGAATCTCCGAGATAGCTGCGAACAACAAAAACGCGATTGCTCCATTGAACATTAATGATATAAAAATTTTTGAAGATTACTTAATCATCTTCATCAAAAAATCTAAAACAGATCAATCCAGTATAGGATCCATGATTCGACTCGACAGTTGCCAAGATAAAACTTTATGCCCAGTTTACACTTTAAAAAATTGGTTATCAATTAGATCTTTATCAAATGGTCCGTTATTCCGTCATTTAGACCAAACCCCACTAACCAAATATCAATTTAATTATATACTTAACAAAGTTAAAATCAATTTTAGGTTTATCAGATCTAAAAATTTCATCACACTCCTTTCGGATAGGAGCAACAACATTAGCTTCTCAATTGGGAATTGGAATAGATAATTTGAAAAAAATAGGTAGATGGAAATCGTTAAGATACAAGTTATATATTAGACCAGATTTATTAGTTTAAATTTATTTCACTTTCAGATCCCAACAAGATTATATGGATCATCGGACATTCTGTTATAACCACAATCCATAAAAGAACAACCGAAAGATTCAAAGATCAAAATTGGAAATAAGATAAGATAATTTGACGATTTACTGGAAAGGCATATATGGTCTTAGAATAGATAAGATTGTAACCAAATGTGAAAAAATGGAAAAAAGGTACCCAATCCCAAACATACTGATTAGGGATGAGCGAACCGAACCGCAACGAACCAGATTCGTTACGAACTTTGAGAAAGTTCAGAACAAATCTGGTTAAAATAACAACGGCGACGCAAAACTGTACTTTTTTCACAGAATAGACCAGGATACAAGGGATTATTACTCAAAAAACACAAAAGCATACATCCATTGGGTTGGGCGCTGCACTCGGTTAGGACAACAAACTGGTGTAACAAAGATATATATATATATGTCTCGCCAACAGCCATAGGCCCAGATTCAACAGGTTTGACACCAGAGTAGTTGCGTCAATTTGTAAAGCGACTGCCAGTGAGGTGTCCATTTCATGAAAATTGGACATGTATTTTTTGGATAATGGAACTAGTGTAAAGCCTTCTTGAATCTGTGCCTTTTTAAATGTCCTTTCTTCACCTCATGGATTCTGTGGGTGAGGTTGTCTGTCTATTTAACCGTATCCGTATCCTACTAGACTAGCTGTAATGTTAGAGGGTTTTTTTAACGTTGACTGTCCTGTGCTGAACTCTACATCAACATTTTGTCATGTATAAAAACTGATTTTTACAAGCGTGCATATTCTTAGCTTCCAACTTCAGTTTTCTGTACTAGGCCCTTCTGGGTCCAAAAGAATACTGCTCCTACTAATGCCCCCACCGTCAATTGTCTATTTGGAAACATACTGGGTGCAATCAAGAGCTGCTGAAGCTGCCTCCTCAACTTGTCTCTTCTCAACAATACTGGCCTGGGTGCAATCAATGCTGCCTCCTCCTCCTCCGTCAATTGTCTGTTCTCAACCATACTGGCCTGGGTGCAATCAAGTGCTGCTGCCTCCTCCTCCGTCAATTGTCTGTTCTTAACCATACTGGCCTGGGTGCAATCAAGTGCCGCTGCCTTCTCCTCCTCCGTCAATTGTCTGTTCTCAACCATACTGGGTTCAATACAGTACTATTACTGCTGCTGGTTCCACTGTCAAATGTCTGTTTTCCACCCTACTGGGTACAAGGCAATGCTGCCGGTGTTGCCAACTTGCACTTTGTGTCCTATGTCCCGTGTAATCACTTACACCTTGGCTAATGTGTACCTGTTCTGGGGTGCACAAGGTCTAATTAAATGGTATGCCTGTCTGTCTTCTGACCTGTGATGTCACTGAGACCGCATCAACTTCAACGCAGCCTATTCTTGGGCTGGTGCCACGATCTACCGTGTGTTTTTGGTGCTCTGGTATGACATGAACTGCTCCAGCGGACATCTTCAATGCTGTCAAATGTTGTCGACCTGGCTGAGGTTTCACTATTTTTGCACTTTGATTTTTTCCACTTTTTTTCATTGTAATAGCAACTGCAACTAAACGAAACTATACCCTATCAGACTCCCACTATTGTAGCTGCAACTATTCAGCCGTTATAGCAAGGTTCGTTTTAGGTTCGGTTCGTACGAATCCGAACTTCACGAAAGTTCGCCGAATCGAACCGAACCGAACTTTTCAAAAGTTCGCTCATCCCTAATACTGATTTTACATGCAGGTTTACACGACATTGGATTAGTACCAACACATGAGTTGATAAATAATATCAAACACTGTTTATTCAAACTACAAGAAAAATACAGTAATACTCAAATAATTTTTTCAGAGATAATCCCTAAATTTAGTTGGAAATCCGAGAACCTGTTGTTCTTGGAAAAAATACGGAAGAGAGTGAATAAACAGATAGAAAAATACATGCCAAAGATAAATGGTTTTTCATACAGACACACTGAACTAGAAGACGGTACTCCAGGAATTTATAACGAAATGAAAACAAGTTTATCAGATATTGGTTGTGACATTTTTACAGTAGGAATTCAAAATATGCTAGAAAAAGGCCTGCAATGTCTAGGTTAGACATTAAGCTTTGCTTTATGGCGGATGGGGAGTTAAGTCACTCTAAACAAGTGGACTATTGGTCAGGGGCGTTGCTAGGGTCTCAAAAGATCTGGGGCCCAAGTCCCAATGAATATGGCCCAATTCTCTTTGTCGACCCTCGCCCCAACTCTGCTATACAGGAGAACATACCTCACATCCTGTGCCTCCCAGGTGACGTCTCCTCTGATGCAGATCTTCTCTGTCATCATCTTCTCCATTTGGTCAGGACACCTTCTCTCAGTCTTGTCTCTGCAGAGTGTGACACATGGACATCTTAGCTTCCTCACATTTCTATCATCATCCCCCAACCTGGAGTCCCACAGTCTTATCTTGATGCTCGCTGTGCCCCCCAAAACCCCCAAATACTATCTTGAAGAAATATCAGTGCCCCCCATAGTAATGGTCCTACCAGTAGTAATTCCCTCATTAGTAACACTGCACCATACAGTGACCCCAGCACTGATAATGCTCCCCAAGATTGTCCCCATTAGTAGAAGAGTAATCCAGTATTAATAATGCCCTCAGAGAGCCTCCAGTAGTAATAAGGCTCCCTATTGTTCCCCCAGTGGTAACCAAGCTCTGTACAGACCCCTCAGTAGTAATAAGGCGCCCCATAGTGCTCTTAGTAGAAATAAGGCAGATCTATAAGTCTCTCCTATAAAGCCCCCAGTAGTAATAAGAATGCCTAATGTCCCCTGGATTTATAATACCCCTACAGTGCCCCCAGTATTTATATCGCCCCCTTACTGTTATAATGCTCATCCTGAAGTGCCCGCTGTAGTTATATTCCTCCCTTTAGTGTCCTCAGAAATTATAATTCCTCAGCCCCTCCACCATACAGTTCCATGTAAATAAAGTTATTTCCCTCACTCCGCAGTAGAGTCCTGTGTGATTAACATCATCACAACATCTCTCCAGCCCCCTCCAATATACAGTCCCATGTAAATAACATCCCTCTCTATCTACAGCCCCCTCCAAATACAGTCCCATGTAAATAACATCATTCCCACCCATAGCTGTTATCAACATACAGTCATATGTAAATATCACTCCCTCCGACAGCCGCCTTCAACATACAGTCCCATGTAAATAACATCACTTCCTTCCCACAGTCACCTCCAACATGCAGTCCCATGTAAATAACATCACTTCACCTCACAGTCCACTTTCACATCAGCGTTTTTGCTGGATCCGTCATGGATCAGCAAAAATGCTTCCGTCATGATAATACAACCATCTGCATCCGTTCAGAATGGATCCGGCTGTATTATCTTTTAAATAGCCAGTTTGGATCATTTTTTTCATATGGACACCAAAACGCAGCAAGCAGCGTTTTAGTGTCCGCCTCCAAAACGGAATGGAGACTGAACTGAAGCAAACTGAAGCAAAACTGATGCACTCTGAACAGATCCTTTTCCATTCAGAATGCATTAGGACAAAACTGATCAGTTCAGAACCGTTTATGAGAGCCTGTGAGGGATCTCACAAACGGATCCTTACAACGCAAATGTGAAAGTAGCCTAATGCTAGTTTAAAACCTGCGGCAGGGGACTCCGGCAGGCTATTCCAGCAGGTAAACAGGCCGCCGGATCCGTGCTGCCGTAGGTGCACGTGTGGGGCCAGAACTACGCTCTGCAGGCAGGACATTCGGGGCCTGGGAGAAAACATCAGGGGCTCAGGCCCCGAATGTTTTAGCCTAGCAACGCCCCTGCTATTGGTATAATGTTCATACTTGTTATATGTAAGTTGTTAATAAGATTAGTAAGTTTAAAGATAACAAAATAGCATTGCAGCCTAATCTACCATAAATTAATAAAAATATAAAATTCTGGAAATTAACAAACTGTCTTGTGGTTTATAAGTATATTATAAAATAAATATTGTTTATGACACCATGGGGCGAACCAATTCTGGATAGAATTGGGGAGCCATGGTGTCATTGCAAGAAAAAGTATATGTGTAAGTGTGAATATTAAACTTACCTGATCAGATGAATGGTATCTTCCAAAGAAGTTTCTGGAAAAGGCAGGAGACCAGGCGCATGAAAATTTTGATTGGAGAAGAGATCAACAGCTTCAGCAGACGCCACCTATAAAAGAAAGGAAAAAACCGTTAGTGACACATTCAGTGAGTAGCAGGATCAAGAACACCCTCCCTCCCTCCCTATAAAAATGTTGCGATGCTATGTTTGGGGAGTTAAGTCACTCTAAACGAGTGGACTATTGGTACAATGTTCATACTTGTTATATTTAAGTTGTTAATAAGATTAGTAAGTTTAAAGATAACAAAATAGCATCGCAGCCTAATCTACCATAAATTAATAAAAATATAAAATTCTGGAAATTAACAAACTGTCTTGTGGTTTATAAGTATATTATAAAATAAATATTGGTATATGACACCATGAGATTGTAAGCTGTTGTGCTGTACTGCAGGCTAGCCTCCAACCAAAAAGTTGTTCCTGAATTTAGGGTAATAACAGGTAAGGCGTGGCTGGTCTATTTGAGCCCATCAGTAGGTAAATTTACCACTGTTGCCCCTAGAATCCATTGGAGGGTGCCGCGCAATGCAGCACAAAGGTCTTAGACTCCTGGCTAGGTGTATGTAAATTTATTTGTGTGTAACCAGAATCTGCTTTGGCAAAACTGGTGTTAGAGTAGCTTTCCTTATTCGTGACGTTGCTGTGTCCTGGGAAGCCCACCCCTGTACACGGCTTACACATATGTACCCTGAAATGATACAAAAAAAACCTACAGCTTGTCCTGCAGAAAATAAGCCCTCATTCTTCCCTTCTGAACGATTCAATGTCCCTAAACAGCAATTTACAGTACAATCACAAATGGGGTACTTCCATATTCAGGAAAAAATGCATAACAAGTTATGGGGTATATTTTCTCCTGTTACCCCTTGTGAAAATGAAAAATATGGCACCAAAGCAACCATGTTAACCCTCCCAAAAATGTTTCAATTTCAACTATGTGGAAAGTAAATACATATACTGTAAACTGACATTGAGAGGCATTATTAACATGATGTAGGCCGCAGCAGCCATACAGAACTTGATAATAGGCAGGCAGACAGACAGCAACAGTGGCAAGATGGGGTACCACCAGCAAGGTAAGGTGGTTGAGGTCTATACGTAGCAATCTTCTGGAAGAGTGTGATGATCCTCCCGAATCCAGGCTTGGTTCATTTTGACAAAAGTGATGTTTTGGACACTGGTGCAGGAGAACACTGGAGGCTTGGTAAGAAAGAAGAAAGAGATTGTGCTGTGCTAGTTCAGGTCACTGTTCCAGTCTGCCTGCCCAGAAATCCATGGAGTCAGGGAACTGGGTATGTGAAAGAGACTGGCCATAGTTTAGGTAGGTCTGAACCTGGGCATTGAGGTGGGAACTGACGGCTTGGTGAGTTGCCTCAGCCGGGTGCTGCACAAGGAAAAATTGCTCCATCAGACTGAAATGGCTGCTGCTGCTACTGTGGCTTCTGCTGCTCGTGGTAGCTGGATGGAAGTGACTCTATGGGGCAGTGGTGGTCCGGGGGAGGCCTCCGCTTCAGACATGCTGGTAACAGGCATCAGCGTGTCATAAGCTGCGGCAAGCTGCGTACAAAGTGTCTCCTGGTAGTAATGTAATTTGTTCTCCCTTTCTGCCAGAGGAAAACATTCCCCCATTTTGCCTTGGTAGCGAGCGTCTAAAGCATGGCTATCCAGTAATCATCAGACTGCTTGATGTCAACGATTCGTCTGTCACTGCGTAAGCAAGCCAGCATACAGACCGCCATTCTGGTAGTGTGCTGAGGAGCCACTTTTTTACAAACCCCCCCCCCCACTGAGACGACTGGGTGTCTTGACCAATCCCATCCTCATCATCTTCCTCTTTCTTCTCCACCTCTGACACTTTCTCCTCCTCCCCCTCTTGCAGTGGCAACACCTCATCCTCATCTTCCTCATCCTCCTCCTGGAAGGCAGATTCGGTTTGTCTTTCTCCAACAGCTGTAGTGCATGACAAAATCATTCACGTTTTTCTGCTGCTTGTACAGACACTTGAGCATGTGCAGTGTCGCATTCCAGCAAGTTGGCACGTTGCCGATTAAGCAGTGTAGCAGCAGGCTGTTCTGTCACTGCTGGTCCAGGAGATTATTCCTCACCATCTAAGGGTCCATTCACACAAACGTATATTTGCGGGCCCGCGTTACTGCAGACCCGCAAATATACGGGGGCCGCCCGGCGTGTGTTCCGCAGCGCTCAGAACACATGCTGTGCGGCCCCATTGAAAATGCCTATACTTGTCCGTGCGCACGGACAAGTATAGGACATGCTTCAAAAGAGCCTCGGAATTTTGCGGATAGATACGGTCGTGTGAATGGGGCCTAAGAGTGGCTGAAGAGTGGCTTTCCAGCACCTTGCACATGCCAGTGTGTGTATATATATATATATATCTTTTAACTGCCTGATTTTACCCCACACCAAGCACATCAGTCGTAAGTCTGGCATATGAGCTCTGAATAGGTCTGACACCCCTCTTTTATCAGATATTTCCCCAAATATTTACATTTTAGATTGTGTTTAAACAGTAACAACTTTATTTTAAAATGTTGGTAATGTCCTAAAAAGCAAGTTAAAGGGAGAAAGAGGGTAATATACACTGCCTAAGGAAACTGTTAATAAATATAATAATAATAATAATAATAATAATAATAATAATAATAATAATAATAACTTTATTAGAAAATCAAATAAAAACAAGGAATAAACCTATAGAACTTAGGCAATCACCAGCAAATAGGAATCCACTGCAGTGTCAGTAAAAAGTGCCCGCATAGATGCCCCCAATAATGTGCCAGTACGAAGTGCCCACATAGATGCCCCCACAGTGCCCCCAATAATGTACCAATAAGAAATGCTCCCAGAAATGCCCCCCAGTGCCCCACAGCGCTCCTCTCCTGTATTGTACCGAAAAAAATAAATAAACACGTATACTTACCTCCATGCCTCCTTCAGCAATACAGTGCAGGCCTCTTCCGGCCTGTGTCCAGCGCTGTACAACTCAGGTGGCGCAATTACGTCATTGTGCCGCCTGAGCTGGCCTCTGATAGCCTGCAGGCCTAGTGCCTGAAGCCTATCAGAGGAACAGGCAGGGGAAACGCCTCTCCCTCCCCTGCCCCGCAGCACAGGCATCTATATCGCTGTCCTGAGGACGGCGATACAGATGACTATGGAGATGAGCGCTTCCACAATGGAAGTGCTCATCTCCCTGTCCCCTGCTGTCACCGCCTCCCACTTGTGACTGGGGCTCTGATTGCCATGGCCCATCAAACATCCATTCAGGGCCTGGTCCTGGGCTGAGGACTGGTGGTTGGGGACCACTGATCTAAAGTACAGAGATGAACAGAGGGAAAGTGTATGTGGGTGAATGTATTAATATCAGGTCTGACATTGTGTAAGGTGCTAGTTAATGAATCCTGGTCTCAGCTAAGTAAGGTAGAATGTCACCCCACATATGAATCCCCTGCACAAGGACCGCGGTCCATATCTCATGAATGCCTGTTGCTGCTGAGGTAGTCACGCTCAACGCGTTTCAGGAGCTAAGCTAACATGCAGCATAACAAATGTAATAGCAAACAGGACACCACAGTGGTATGGATGTAGCACTCTCCCCAGACGTAGTGGACTATTTAGGTTTCCACCTAGCAAGACTCCATCCATGGGGGACAGACTAACTCACCTGGTTTGAGAACTCTAATGGGGGTGGATGTAACTTTACGGCAGCTGAATTGGAGGGTTTACTAGAATCAGATGCATCTATCAAAATCAAATCCTCTGGTTAGAAGGGCAACATTGCCATCCTGGATTGTGAACAATATTCATGTATAGTATGTGTCGTCCAATTTTGGATGACAAATTTGTTATAAAACCATCCCATCCAACCCACTGCATTTTAGTCCTTCAGATAACAGGCCCTTCAATTCCAAGGAGTAAGTTCAGGGCTTATCAGTAAAACAGAATACTCCTGCTCAGGGAGGACCCTAATCTTCTTAGCTAAATCATGGCGCATCAGTAAGTGCTATGCCAGGGTTTAGTCAAGATCAGTAAGCACAAGCAGGAATATTGATCCATACAGCGCTCGCTTCTGTAATACACTTAAAAATGCTCAGAAATACACTTAGGCAGCTGATCTTGGGCATTTCTATTTCTTTAGTTTAAAAAAATCCATTCATATAGTTTATTAGAGAAAAAAAATTGGGACATTTGCAACATTTTTAAATAAAGTTTAAAAGTTTAATTACTTTTTAAGCAATAAACTTGCCAGGGCTCCATAGGAACACAGTGGATTACCAAGATGTTGCAGTGTTAAATCAATGCAGTCTGTGGGAGAAGTATTCAGACAACCACATATTAAAGTCCCCTAGAGGCACTTAAAATAAGTATAAAAGAAAGTTTAAAAAATATTAAAAAGATAATATTACCCACTTTCCTAATATAAAAATGAACAACGAAAAATAAAAATCATTAGCACTGCCATGTCCAAACATACCTGAACTATTAAAATATAAAAGTATTTATCCTGTACCATGAACCATGTAACGAAAAAAAAAAATCAAAACATCTAATTTGGTGTGTTTTGGTTGCATCCTCCCCCCAAAAAAACTGAACAAATAGTGATTAAAAAGTCATACACACTCCAAATTCGTATTAATAAAAAAAAAAAATACAGACCATCCCACAAAAAGGAGCCCGCACTCAACTCCATAGATGTAAATATAAAATTGTTATGGGATCAGAATATGGCAATGTAAAGAAAAATAAGTAAGTTTTTTTTTCAATGTTTTTATTTTTTAGGTATTTAAACACAAGAAAAACTATATAAATTTGGCATCACTGTAATCTTAATGACCCGTAGAATGTTAACAGGTCAGTTTTACTGCCTAAGTAATGCTGTAAAAACAACCCATAATTTATGGTGAAAATGTGTTTTTTATTCCAATTCCATCCCATCTGGATTTTTTTTCCAGCTTCCTGTTATATATGCAATATTAAATGGTGCCATTAGTGTAAAAAAAAAAAAACAAGTGTAAAAGAAAGTGTAAAAAAATAAATAAAAATAAACTGTAACTATGTTACATAGCCACATGAGGGCTTTTTTTAAGGCCGAAAAAAGACATCTGTCCATCCAGTTTGGCCTGTTATCCTGCAATCCAGAGGAAGACAAAAAAAAAACCCTGTGAGGTAGAAGCCAATTTTCCCCACTTCAGGGGAAAAAAAATCCTTCCAACAACACATTTGTTGTTCTGTTAGGTCTATTGGTTAATACTAAGTCCAGTATGGCTGTCCCTCTAGTCGGGTCCTGAACCAGTTGGGAAAGGTAATTGTCTTTAGTTATTGCCAAGAATGACAGGCTTCTGGCATTAGTATACATACAATTAAGAGGTTTATGTATATTTCTTACCCTACACCTTTCTATCTGAACTGTTCTAGTCCCTCCTTCCATTCCTCCCCAGTTCCATTACCTCATCCCAGCTCTCTATCTGTACTATCTTCCCATCCTATAATGTAATTACCCTCCCCTTCCCATTTCCTAGTTTAAACACTCCTCCAACCTTCTAGCCATCTTTTCCCCCAACACAGCTGCCCCTTCCCTATTGAGGTGTAGCCCATCCCTACGATAGAGCCTGTAGCTGACAGAGGATTCGGTCCAGTTCTCCAGGAACCCAAACCCTTCCTTCCTAGGTAAGTTCTTGAGCCACTTGTTTACCTCTCTAATCTCCCACTGCCTTTCTTGTGTGGCTCGTGGTACAGGTAGTATTTCGGAAAACACTACCTTTGAGCTCCTTGCCCTAAGCTTATGACCTAAATCCCTCAAATCATTTTTAAGGACACTCCACCTACCTCTAACTTTGTCATTGGTTCCAATATGGACCTTGACTGCTGGATCTTCTCCAGCCCCTCCCAGTAATCTGTCAGCCCGATCCACAATGTTTCAAACTTGAGCGCCAGGAAGACAACACACCGTTCGACAATCCTGGTCTTTGTGACAGATGGGCCTATCTGTACCCCGAATAATTGAGTCTCCAACTACCAGCACCTGTCTGGCCTGCCTCCTGGTCCCCTTCTTACTGGAGCGGACATTCCCCTGACTAGCTCAGATATTGGGGCAATATCACTATAGAAATAAATGGAGGGCGGCTTTCAACGGAACTGTTCTCAATGTAGGTGCGGGTCCCAGAGGTGGGACCTGGCCCTATCAGACAATGGGGGCAAATATTCTAGCGATATACCCCTATAACTCATACTATCTATTACTATTTATAAGATATAGTATGACCTTATCTTTTTAACGCTTTTTACCATGGAAACATATATACTTTCATAGTAGCTGGAGAAAGGAGACATTTATCAAGCTTCTCTGCCAATTTTCTGGCATTAAAAAATAAATAGAGAGGTAAATAAATAAAAAAAATCACACATTTTGGAGTATGTCCTGGCTTGTGACAAAATGTGAAACTTTAAATTTTTCCCCACACCATTTGCACGTGTTATAGGAAAATATGGTGTCCAGCCAAAGCTTTAGTCCTAGACCACTCAAATATGATATAGCATATAACATTCACCCATTGAGTGGCCAGAAGCCATTTGCCCTTGTTAGCATATCAAAGGCAGGAAGGGCACATGGCTCTTGGCCAACAGATTGGGAAGAGATTTGGGTGGTCATGGGGTGGAGTCGATGGTGGGGGCTGGGACACAGGAAGATATATGCTTTGGAAAACTTGGGATCTCTCTCTTCCTTCCTGCCACCACCTGGAACAACAGCACTTCTGGAGCAAGCTTAAGGTATATGTGTGTATGTATATAAGTATAATATCCCAGTAGACTTTATATGTGTACATATAGATAGTGGTAGTCTGGAACTGTATTACCAGTAGATTATATATGCTGTTTATGCATGAGTCTCTATATGTACATGTACTAATAGTCAGGTACTGGATGTGAGTTGGGTAGACGGTATATTGGTGGACTCTGGATATACTGTATATACATACACATTATTAGCCACATTGCTTAGCATCCAGGGAGGGCAGGAACGAGGTGGCTGTGTGTGGTGGTGTCCTCTATGTACTGTGTTATTTGTAGTGTCTGTATCTTTGTATAATGTCCATTGCTTTGTCATCTCTATGTTATTAGTAAAGTGTTTTTATATATAAGTATCTGCGAGGGTTGTATGTTACTCCTGGGGTGTATGAAGGACTGGAGGGGTGTATATAATACACTGAATAAACGGGTTATATAAGAAACAAAGACAACAGTCTAGGAACAGATTAAAAGGGAAGGAAGTGGAGATAAATATAAATCTCCAATTTCCAATAAGCATAAATTCCCTCTTTCAATGGCGAGCTAGGGCCCAAAATGTATTAATGGATCTCTATTAGGATATACTGTTGAAATTGCTGTTATACTGTGAATTTAGGTTTTTTTTGTTGACCTGGGAGATTTGGACAGGTAGCTCAATTTCACTGGGTCCTAGTGTGAGTTCAATTAATTACAGAGAACCTATTTAAGTGACGTTCCTAGGATACTGACTGTTTCCTTTGTTTCACATTATAACCTTTGAGGTCTTTGTTTTTGTTTTGTATTTTTTGTCTTTTTGTTTTCTTTTTTTTTCCCAGTCCTTCAGTAGAGTCCTGCTGGTTGGTAAAAGAGGCTTTCTTAGACCCAAGCAGCAGAGTACAGGAGTAACACAGATCGCAGGGATAACCATGAGTGACAAAGCAGGACATGAGACTTTTCAAAAGTTAAGTAGATACAGTACGTTTAACCCTGTATTGCCTAAAACAAATGACTCTGTGCCATTATTATGGGAATCTCTGATAGATCAAGCAGATTCCTATGACAAGCTGCACATTGCTAAGCGTGGTGTTTTAAAACAAACGTCCAAGAGACTTCACATGCTTGCTAAGCTGATGTGCATATTTGACGATGCCATTAGCAAGATGGAGAAGCTGGACACATGTGAAGAGACAAAGGCCATTGCAAATTTGCATTGTTGTAGTTGTACAGAAGGGGTTAAACAGGTTTCTAGTCTAGAAACACAACTTAAAGACAAAGATGAGATACTTGTAGAAAAGAACAGTCAGATTAGCATGCTGCAGTCTCAGCTAGCTGAGAAGGAAAAATATTATACTGATGTTGATAAAGTGTTTATACAGATATATATGGAGATAACTGCTCATAAGGAAAAGGCAGCCTCTACAGAGGTGATGATTGCTGACCTGAAGAGCGAGTTATCAAAGAGGGATGAGACCATTAGTAATCTGCAGAAGACCATAACTGATCTCTCACATCTCAAAGATTTGCACTCAAAACAAATGTGTGTTTTGAGTGCAAACAGGGGGACAGATGAGAGTGAGATGGCTCCTGTGGCTGCCTCAGATCAGATGAATACCACTCCAATAGCTGCCACTAGTGCTGCCGGTGACACAGTTTGTGGATTAGGAAGTGGCACGGTACATGTACAGACCACTTCCAGCTCACAAATGTGTCACAGCAATAGGGCAGAATTGCGCTCTTCCCATAACATGGAGAGGATGCAATTTCTGCTAAAGATATGTAAACTAATTCCTACATATGATCCAGATGCAGATCCTTTCACTTCCTGTGATATTTTTGAGGGACATTGCAAGAAACTATCTGTCCCTCCAGAATATCGCATGGAACTGTTTAAATTTTGGTTGCCTACACATCTTTATCAAAGATATGAGGTCATAGGGAAAATTGCCCCCAGGAATGGCATATTTCATGATGAGGAAGATAGACTTTCCATCCTCATGAAATTGGTAACAGGATATACAGATGTTACCCCAGAAGTCCTCAGTAACTTCAGGCCTACCATTCATGATGAGCCCTTGTCTCTTTGTGGAAGGTTTGAAGCTATGTATAGGAAGGTGACAAAGGATCATAATGTAGGAGCCCCACAAGGCATGATACGTATGTTTGTGGAGAAGTTTACATATCTTGATACTGCGATTCATTTGAGTGCAGCTAAGGAGACATCTCTGATTGAGGCAGCAATGGTAATAGAGCAGGTCAGGCAGGATTTGCTAAAGGGTCACAAATCTATAACAGTCAGGAAGAAGGTAGCATTTAATAAGAAAATGCAAGAAGGCTGCACATTAAAAGGTATGGCAGCCAACAAAATATCTGTATATTCTAGTGCTCTTCAACGAAGAAAGTGGGAGAATATACGATGTTTCCATTGTCTGCAATATGGACATATAAAAAGACTCTGTCCACACAGAGATGTTAGGTGGGGTGGCTTTCAACCACAGAGACAGAGACCTGTTTCATTTGTGAGTCAACAGGCTACATATGAAACAGGGCTACAAAATGGCTCCTTTACAACAGATATCCCTACGGGGAATCTGTTGTAATAGATTTGTGGTGGGGATCCCTAAAGATCTCAGGGGTACCCCATATACTGGCCATCAATGGTTTACATTGCAATCAATGTAAACCTAAAATAGCCCCAGTGTATGGAGACATGGTTACCAACACAGGGGGAGGGATTAGGTTTACTGTTGCAGAACCTTTTGTTTCTTTGTTTTCAGTAATGTAAATGTTATATAGTTTTTGTCTTTTATCCCTACACACAGGTGTCTGTTGGGGGAGCTGCTAGGCATTTATGGCTTTCTTTATTGTAGAGGCCATTGCCTGAGGTGTGAGCCTCAGGGGGTAAGGCCATACAGCTTCCAAACAGATATCATTGTCCCTCAAGCATGAGTAGACAATGGATTTTAGATAAGCTCTTTTGCTTGTATCAAATGGCAATACTGTTGGTTGGTAAATGACTGTTGACCTTCTTATGCAATAGAACAGTTCAGTCTGGGAAGGATCTTTTCATGTGGGTGCCTTTATAGAACTGACAAAGTCTGGTGGTGTGATGTGGCCCTCATCTATATCAGTAGGATGGTTTAATGTTTCTGTGCCAAGCTCAGTTGCTCCTTAAACTTGGAATCATAAGGGCATGTCATTGCATATCTCCAGTGTGTCTCACTCAGGTAAACCCTGTACTGTCAGCTTCTGAATTGGGTTCCTCATAGTATGGAGAAATGGCAGTCTATCCCCCTGTCTGTCACTGGCACTTATAAGTAGGTGTTTAGTCAGGCCAAAACTGACTGGTGAAGGTAGCCCACAAAGTCCACGGCGCAGCCAATAGGTTGTGGGGCATAGCTCTCTCTATTGGGGATTCTGCGAGGGAGTGGGTTCACCCCACAGTGATCTGCAGAGGCGCTTGGAATTGCGACTGTTCAGTCGGACATGGAACTTGGGCGCAGCCAGTACAAGTGGGAACTCCCACTGGGTTATGATATATAGCCTCGGTTTGTAATGTACCTACTAACAGTGCCAACTGTAATCTACACATACTATCAACAGGGGGAGGCCATGATATCTCTGTTGGATTTTCAGAACTCCAGCTATTGGTATGCTCCCCTGAGGAGCAGACTGTTGTGTTATGATTTCAGGTGGAGATATGCCCAGAGAGATAATGAATGCCCTTGATCTAAGAAGGTGACCAGACATCTATGAAGACCCATCCTGAAGGCACCAGATGATCCCTCCTTGTGAAATCCCAGCTGAACACCAGAACCATCCATGCACAAGAAGATGAATGAACAGATTAGCCAAAGATGCAACATAAATGAGCTTATCATGTATTGTGTTTGTTACTTTTTATAACTTTTCTTTTTTTTCTCTCATTGTAAACACCTTCACACATAGACCAGGTTTCCAACATAGTGTGTCGGTATACCAACAACAGGGGGATATGTTATAGGAAAATATGGTGTCCAGCCAAAGCTTTAGTCCTAGACCACTCAAATATGATATAGCATATAACATTCACCCATTGAGTGGCCAGAAGCCATTTGCCCTTGTTAGCATATCAAAGGCAGGAAGGGCACATGGCTCTTGGCCAACAGATTGGGAAGAGATTTGGGTGGTCATGGGGTGGAGTCGATGGTGGGGGCTGGGACACAGGAAGATATATGCTTTGGAAAACTTGGGATCTCTCTCTTCCTTCCTGCCACCACCTGGAACAACAGCACTTCTGGAGCAAGCTTAAGGTATATGTGTGTATGTATATAAGTATAATATCCCAGTAGACTTTATATGTGTACATATAGATAGTGGTAGTCTGGAACTGTATTACCAGTAGATTATATATGCTGTTTATGCATGAGTCTCTATATGTACATGTACTAATAGTCAGGTACTGGATGTGAGTTGGGTAGACGGTATATTGGTGGACTCTGGATATACTGTATATACATACACATTATTAGCCACATTGCTTAGCATCCAGGGAGGGCAGGAACGAGGTGGCTGTGTGTGGTGGTGTCCTCTATGTACTGTGTTATTTGTAGTGTCTGTATCTTTGTATAATGTCCATTGCTTTGTCATCTCTATGTTATTAGTAAAGTGTTTTTATATATAAGTATCTGCGAGGGTTGTATGTTACTCCTGGGGTGTATGAAGGACTGGAGGGGTGTATATAATACACTGAATAAACGGGTTATATAAGAAACAAAGACAACAGTCTAGGAACAGATTAAACGGGAAGGAAGTGGAGATAAATATAAATCTCCAATTTCCAATAAGCATAAATTCCCTCTTTCAGCACGTGTCCAAAAAGTGGGAGGAGAAAGCAAGGGTGGGAGCTCTGCGTTCCAACATCATGTTCACCAAAATCTACTCCAGCTCCTTTTTGGAGTAAATTTCAGTTCTTCTGCATGTGCTTCTCAACACGTACCATAGTTATTAAGAAACGTGAGTCTCTTAATAAATGTGGTGCATCTCATTTCAGTGCAGGACAATTAAGACCAGTCAGCACAAGACAAATGAAGACCTTCCCCAAAATTTAAGGACATTTCGAATAAAAATAATAAAAAAACATGTATTTTGCAAAGTAGTTTTTTTTCACATTTTAGATGCATTAGAACATGTTTGCTATTAGGGATGAGCGAATCAACTTTGGATGAAACATCCAAAGTTGACTCGCATAGAACTTTGTTCCAATACTGTACGGAGCAGGAGCTCCGTTTAGTATTAGAATGTGTTGGCTCCAAGGAAGTTATTGCTTCACGAGACTTCATGTAATAACTTCGTAAATTAATTTGTACTGTAAAAAAAACATCTCCCGAACTTGGGTTTGGTTCCAAGAGGTGAATACATTCCAATACTGTACGAAAGTCCTGCTCCGTACAGTATTGGAACAAAGTTTTATGCGTATCGACTTTGGATGTTTCATCCGAAGTCAATTTGCTCATCTCTATTTGCTATACTTCCAACACGGGTGAGCAGTTGGCAATGATCATCAATGGCAGACCATATATATTTATCATTAGAGATGAGCGAATCATTCAAATTTTTATTCGCTGAATATTCGCCGAATATCTGACAAGATTCGTATTCGCACGAACTTATTCGGTCTAATCTACGTAAAAAAAAACAATCGTTGTGTTGCGAACATTCCTGCGTAAATTATGAACGTACAGTCAGCGTATGTAAAAGTACGCAACACGTAAGCATTAGCGTACAAAAGTGCATACGAATCCTTAACCTACAAATGACTTGCGAATGTGTCATATGCACGAGGTTAGGCCGCGGCCTGCAGTCTTTAGAGGAAGACTATATGAACTACAAAAATAAGGTGCTCACTGCTGTTAGCTTTCAATAAGTTAATAATTTACTAAAAACACTGTACAATAATAAGTGCATTAATAAGACACATTGCAGTACCAGAAAAAGAATACACACAATGGGCTAAAGTGCTGTACCATTAAAAACAGTGTAGCTAAAATACAGCAAACACATAAGTATGCAAACATTTTAGTGCAATCAATTTCACATTTGCAAGCATAAAAGGCTCAGATATACGTTTGAGTCTCTCCTTATGGCTCCTAGTTGGCTTGGCAATGATAAAACAGTCTATCTGGAACAAATAATCCAAAATTCAATTGTAATCCACGTGAGGTAAAATTGTAATCCAAACAGGTAATGTCATGTGTAATCCACACGGATAATAAATAGCAGCAAATGAAGGGGGTAAAAAGGAAAATAGGCACACTTTGGCACAACAGGGAATTTTCTGAAGAATGGGGAGTCCTAACAGCCATGCCCATCTGGATGAGAGTCAAACGGGGGCAACACAAACTAAACAAAAACTATTGCCAACTAGCATCTCACCAGTCAGGTGCAGTCCATGGTGTGGCTACCATAGGTCCTCCTGACTCCTCCAGCAGTGTCCTGGACAGCAGCCAGCCAGTAGTTGGTTCCTCAGATGAGGGACTTGAAATCCTCCTCACTCCAGCTGCTGCTAAAAGTCATAAGAGGACGCTCCTGCCTCTTGTAGGCCACGCTCGCTGCCGTAGTAGAACTCCAGTGCCCTCCTCTTTCGGAATTCGGACTTGACTGGGTCCGGGTGGTGGTCACGCTGGCGAGTGCTGCAGACACTTCAGCTTTTCCGGATCCTCCTGCCAGAACAGCTGTGGTAAGAAGAACTTCTGGCTGCAGGGGTTCCAGAAAGGTTGCATGATCCAGGGAAGACGACCCAGCTTCCCTGTCTGCTGCTGGCTTCACCTTCCACGGCAGCTGGTAGTATTGGTTGATGACCGTTGACTGAAAGGTGAAGGATGACGTGGTCAGCTGACCCAACTGTAAGGACTGTCGTGGTGGTGGTGCTGGCAGTCCTGAAATCAGAGGCTCCGTCTGAGGCTGAGGCTTTTCACAGAACCGGAGGACGCCATCTGGGAATTCCTGCAGGCAGCGCAAGCGTCCTGGACCTGGTGGTTCATCCAGCCACACTTCTGCGTCACCTGAAGGCACCAGGGGCTTGGAAAGGAGGGTAACCCCGGTTGCAAATGGTCCTTTCATGGACTCCATGGGGGTGTACTCCACCTGATCCCCCATGTACAAGCTGTGACGAGCTTGTGGCAGGTACGGCCGTTTCACCGACCGGCGGCCCATGAATTACTCCATCCCAGAGTCGTCATCCTGCAGGAAGCCAGACCCTCTCCCCACTGAAAACCACAGCACAGTTCCCTTCCTTCGTTCTAGTGAAGGATCTCCCGGCCTAGGGTGGTCAAGAACTTGTATGACCCATTCCTCCACTGCGGTTTTATACTCCCAGGGGGTCTGTGCACGGGCCGTCAAAGATGCCGGAACAATGGGGTTCTGGCTTGAACTCCTCCTGGGCGGCAAAGTGAACGCTCCATCTATTTCCGCTAAACAAGACAGAGCTGACCTTCCAGCCGCGCGAACACCAGCAGATGCTCCAGTTGTCTCACTAGTCGCAGCTTCAGTTGATGATGATGATGGCCAGGCAGGCACTGAAGCTGGGTTTCTCCGGAACAGATTAATCTTTGACGCCCTGATGTCTATAGCGGGCGGTGGTTCTGGAAACTCGTCCCCAAAACACATTTCATTCCAGTTGGACCACAGCAGGTCACGCTTCTTTTTTGGAGCCATGCTTGCTTCCTGGTCAGCAGTCAGCACTGGTCTAAACTGGTTTAAACTGCTTGACTCAGGGGAGGGTGGAGTACTGAGGAAGGAGTCTTCACTCCCTACATGTGCAAATAGTTAGATTCCCGGTGGACTGTTTTTTTCCAGTTCGGAGGGGGGCGTATCTTTACTTTCCTGCTCTTGCGAACTTGTCCCGCTCATGCATAACACGTACATTTCGTACGGTTCCTACGTATCCTATGTATAGTTAGCACGTAAAATTTTACATACGTACGAATTATTACGAATAATACGAAGCGAATCCAAGGAAATTCAGATATGCTTCACAGTTGAAAAATCCTATGATTCGATACAAATCTACGAATCGACAAATAGATTCGCTCATCTCCATTTATCATGATATTATACTGTATTCTATAGCAAGAATGGCACATCCATCACATTTAGAGAGAAAAAACACGTTCTATAAAAGGTAACATGCTTTAATTAGAGATTATTATCCCATCTAAAGATGTAAGCGCTGAAATTCTAATCTGAGAGAAATTCAGTGTGTGTTAAATAACCATTAAAATATCTGCAGCACATTTCACAATACCTGGTCCTTTATGTTAACACTGTATTTGAGGTACCTAAATTCTAGGCAGGGTTTTATAATTCCCATCCTTGGCCAATTATACAGTACAATTTCTCTACAGTCAACAGAGAGAACTGC